>CAIGQQ010029017.1:228890-240580 GCA_903798035.1 Danio albolineatus | reverse complement strand
GTATATTTTTTCCTACTACACTACTAACTGTAGTTGCTTTTTGGATGTTTCTTTTTTCTGTTTTGTTCTGTTTTGTCAACACAAAAGAAGATATTTTGAAGAATGTTGGAAACCGGTAACCATCAGATGAGCAGCAGTATCATTGCATTGCTTTTCCTTCTGTGCATCAACTACTTTAAATGACAAGCATTAAAACTTTGGTTAGGTGATTGCTAGGATGTTTCTTAGGGCGTTGCTATGTTGTTGCTAGGGTGTAATTTTTTCTTGAGGTGTTGCTAGATTTCCAGATGCTTGCTAAGGCATTACTAGGCTATTGCTAGAGTGTTCTGTTGTTGCTTATTTAGAGTTTTTTAAGGTTACTTTTTGCTGTTGAACACAAAAAAAGATACTTTGAAGAATGTTGGAAACCGGTAACCATCAGATGAGCAGCACTTCTGCAGATCTGGGCCATTTAAACTCCAAAATTAGTTCATATTTCTTTGCTTTGTGCAGTTTTCTTTTCATGGTTTTTAAAGATTTTTAAATATGCTATGTTGTTGCTAGGGTGTAATTTTTTTTCTTGAGGTGTTGCTAGGTTTTCCAAATGGTTGCTAAGGCATTGCTAAGTGGTATTCTGCTGTTGCTAGGGTTTGTAGTTGCTATTCAGATGTTTCTTTTTTCTGTTGAACACAAAAGAAGATATTTTGAAGAATGTTGGAAACCGGTAACTATCAGGTGACCAGCAGTATCACTGCATTGCTTTTCCTTCTGTGCATGAACTACTTTAAACTACAATCATTAAAACTTTCATGTTAGGTGATTGCTAGTCTTCTTGACGTTTCTTAGAGCGTTGCTATGTTGTTGCTAAGGTGTTGCTAGAATGTAATCTTTTTCTTGAGGTGTTGCTAGGTTCTCTATATGGTTGCTAAGGCATTGCTAGGTGGTATTCTGCTGTTGCTAGGGTGTTCTGTAGTTGCTTTTTGGATGTTTAGTTTTCTGTTGAACACAAAAGAAGATATTTGAAGAATGTTGGAGACCAGTAACCATCCGATGAGCAGCAGTATTATTGCATTGCTTGCATCAGCTAATTTAAATTACAAGCATTAACATTTTTATGTTAGTCTAGGTGATTAATAGAATCTTTCTTAGGGCGTTGCTATGTTGTTGCTAGGGTGTAATTTTTCCACCAAACAGTTGCTAAGGCATTACTAGGCTGTTGCTAGGGTTGCTTTTCGGATGTTTCTTGAGGTTTCTATTTTCTGTTGAACACAAAAGAAGATATTTTGAAGAATGTTGGAAACCGGTAACCATCAGATGAGCAGCAGTTCTGCAGATCTGAGCCATTTAAACCCCCAAATTTGTTCATGTTTCCTTGCCTGGTGCAGTTTTCTTTTCATGGTTCTTAAAGATTTTTAAAGAAGCTGTGTTGTTGCTAGGGTGTTGCTGGAATGTAATCTTTTTCTTGAGGTGTTGCTAGGTTTTTCAAATGGTTGCTAAGGCATTGCTAGGTGGTATTCTGCTGTTGCTAGGGTGTTCTGTAGTTGTTGTTTTTTTTTGGATGTTTCTTTTTTTCTGTTGAACACAAAAGCAGATATATTGAAGAATGTTGGAAACCGGTAACCATCAGATGAGCAGCAGTAACATTGCATTGCTTGCATCAGCTACTTTAAATTACAAGCATTGCAACTTTTATGTTAGTCTAGGTGATTGCTAGAGTCTTCTGGATGTTTCTTAGGGCGTTGCTATGTTGTTGCTAGGGTGTAATTTCTTTCTTAAGGTGTAGCTAGGTGTTCCAAATGGTTGCTAAGGCATTGCTAGGCTGTTGCTAGAGTGTTTCTTTTTTCTGTTGAATACAAAAGAAGATATTTTGAAGAATGTTGGAAACCGGTAACCATCAGATGAGCAGCACTTCTGCAGATCTGGGCCATTTAAACCCCAAAATTTGTTCATGTTTCTTTGCCTTGTGCAGTTTTGTTCATAATTTTGAAAGATTATGACATCATGACTGCATGAATTATCCAAAAGAAGACTGTAGAAATCTTTTCCCACTATATTTGATTAATAATACACACTTTTCATTATATCATTGCATTGTTTATCCTTCTGTGCATCAACTACTTCAAATAAAAAGCATTCAAATATATGTTCCTCCAAGCACCAGCATGTTAAAGTATCTTTCATTCATAAATCTATTATTAATGTAATATTAATGCCTCTGGATCTCTATCGTCATTGTTCTTTAGTTTTTTCCATAACGGCGAGGTTAGTCACCCATTAATCCCACTCCACCTCTTCTCCGTCTTTTTTTAGAGCCTATTTATATCCGTCCCATCCTGTGTGCTATTCTTCTTCAAATATTTGCTTCACTTTGTTTTATCCTCTTGGTTTGGCGGCATTAAACCCTCCCTCTCTCTGCCAGCTAAAGCTCGGTTTAACCCTTCAGTGCATTTAAATCACAGATGACAAAAATCACAGGAAAACCAAAATATGCAAAGCTTGGATTTCCAGTTTGTCCAAAAATAAAACAACCGCTCACTATTTATAATTCAAACAATGTATAATCTACAAATATTACAATATTGCATCATCTAAAGTAGATTTAAAAGGTGTTCGAGGCATAGCTCACCCGGAAATGAACATTCTGTCATCATTTACTCTCTCTCCGTTTGATCTAAACCTGTATGCTCTTCTTTATTCTGTAGAACACAAAAAGAAGAAATTTTGAAGAATGTTGGAAACTGGTCACCATTGACTTCCATACCTACTATGACAATCAGCACACACAGCTGACATCCAGTTTCTAATATAGCAAATAAGTTTTCTACAGTGTTGCTAAGGAGCTGTAGCAGTTGTTAGGGTGTTGCTAGGTGTTTGCTATAGAGTCTTCTCATTGTTTATTAGTGGGACGCTATGGTGTTTGGTAGTGTTCTGGATGTTTCGTAGGATGTTGCTATGGTGTTGCAAAAGTTAAAACTTTTCTTGAGGTGTTGCTTGGTTTTCCAAATAGTTGCTAAGGCATTGCTAGGTGGTATTCTGCTGTTGCTAGGTTGTTCTGGTAGTTTTTTTTTTTTTGATGATTTTTGAGGTTTCTTTTTTTATATAAACACAAAAGAAGATATTTTGAAGAATGTTGGAAACCGGTAACCATTGACTTCCATAGTATAGTTGTAGTAGTTGCTAGGGTGTTTCTAGATGTTTGCTAGAGTCTTCTCAATGTTTCTTAGGGGGTTGCTATGGTGTTGCAAGAGTTAAAGTTTTTCTTGAGGTGTTGCTAGGTTTTCCAAATGGTTGCTAAGGCATTGCTATGTGGTTTTCTGCTGTTGCTAAGTTGTCCTGGCAGTTTTTTTTTTTTTTTTGCATTTTTCTTGATGTTTTTTATTATCTGTTGAGCACAAAAGAAGATATTTTGAAGAATGTTGGAAACCGGTAACCATTGACTTCCATGCTTTATTTTTTCCTTTTACAAAAGTCAACACCCACAGCTAACACACAGTTTCTGTATTTGTCTTGATGTATTGCTAAGAAATTTTAGGGTGTTGCTATGCTGTTGTTAGGGAGCTGTAGTAGTTACTAGGGTTTTTCTAGGTGTTTGCTAGTGTTCTAGATGTTTCTTAGGGGGTTGCTATGGTGTTGCAAAAGTTAAAACTTTTCTTGAGGTGTTGTTAGGTTTTCCAAATCGTTGCTAAGGCATTGATAGGTGGTATTCCGCTGTTGCTAGGTTCTTCTGGTATTTTTTTATTGATTTTTTTGCTGATTTTTGAGGTTTCTATTTTTTTTGATGAACACAAAAGAAGAGTGTTTTGAAGAATGTTGGAAACCGGTAACCATTGACTTCCATAGTAATTTTTTCCTACTATGAAAATCAACACACACAGCTGACACAGTTTCTAATATAGCTAATAGGTTTTCTACAGTGTTGCTATGGAGATGTTGCAGTTGCTAGGGTGTTACTAGGTGTTTGCTAGAGTCTTCTCAATGTTTCTTAGGGGGTTGCTATGGTGTTGAAAGAGTTTACATTTTTCTTGAGGTGTTGCTAGTTTTTCCACATGGTTGCTAAGGCATTGCTAGGTGGCATTCTGCTGTTGCTAGGTTGTTCTGGTAGTTTTTTTATTTTGATGATTCTTGAGGTTTCTATTTTTCTTGAACACTAAAGAAGATATTTTGAAGCATGTTAAAAAAAGGGTAACCATTAACTTCAATAGTATATTTTTTCCTACTATGAAAGTCAAAACACACAGTCAACACCCAGTTTCTGTGTTTGTCTCAAGGTAGTGCTAAGAAATTTTTTAGGGTGTTCCTATGCTGTTGCTAGGGAGCTATAACATTTACTAGGGCGTTGCTAGGTGTTTGCTAGAGTTGTTATGTTGTTGCTAGGGTGTACAATTTTTCTTGAGGTGTTGTTATTTATTGAGGTTGTTGTTTCTTAATGGTTGCTAAGGTATTGCTAGGTTGTAGCAATTCGTAGGGTGTTGCTATGTTGTTTCTAGGTTGTTGCGAGAGTTAATTTTTTTCTTTAGGTGTTGCTACGTAGTTGCTGGGTACTCTAAATGGTTGCTAAGGCTGGTTACTAGGTGGTATTTAGCTGTTGCTAGTTAATGAAGATGTTCTAAAGAATGTTGGAAACCGGTAACCATTGACTTTCATGGTATATTTTTTCTTACTACGAAAGTCAACACACACAGTTGAAATGTTGCTAAGAAGTTTTCTAAGGTGTTGATATGGTGTTGCTAGGTAGTTGAAGTGGTTGCTATGGTGTTTGCTAGAGTCTTCTGGATGTTTCTTAGGGGGTTGCTAGGGTGTTGTTTTTTTAGCTGTTGCTAGGTTTTTCAAATGGTTGCTAAGGCATTGATAGGTGCTATTTTGCGGTTGCTAGGGTGTTCTGGTAGTTGCTTTTTTGGATTTTTCTTGAAGTTTCTGTTCTCTGAACGCAAAGAAGATATTTTGAAGAATGTTGGAAACCGGTAACCATTGACTTTCATGCTAGATTTTATCCTACTAAGTCAATGCACGCAATCTTTATTGAGGTGTTAGTACTGTATGCAGTTGCTTGGTTTTCCGAATGGTTGCTAAGGCATTGCTAGGTGGTACTCTGCTGTTGCCAGGGTGTTCTGGTACTTGCTTTTTTGTGTTTATCTTGCATAAAATACACTTTTTATAATTAAAATGAATAAATTAAGATTGACGCCACAATGAGCATCCATCAGTCTATAGATCACTCCAATATATTCCCATTAACTGGTCTGCGCTACAGTCACTTGTCGCAGTTGTGATGTCGGAGAATCGCGACTGTCCTCCTGACATTAAGCCGCATTCATTATCTGTGTGGTTCCTGCGGCGTTGCTGAGAACTCAAGCTGATCTCTGTGACCGGGATGATAAATCACAGCCCACACATCCAAGAAAACAGTCCAAAACTTCCCATCAGAACGGAGACACGAAGCACAGACACTGTATTCCCAGAAAGATCCTGTGGTCTCAGTCTGGACAATCAGATGTGAGTTTATTCTCAAGATGGAGCCAAAGATATTAGTTCCTTATGTTTGACTTCAAGACAAATTCATATTAGTTCAAGTATTGCAGGGTATAATTTAATATTGGACAATCACTATTATTACTCTTGCTGACGGCTAATGATGAACAATTCCCTATTATATGTGCATGTCCTCCTGCAGCGGTTGAGATGAAGAAATGAATGATGTCTCTTTGTTGTTGAGGAGAGTGTGTCTTTACTTGCTACCCTGTGTTAGCATGTGTTTGCAATGTAAAAGTGTACCAGCTAAACCCCTATAAAAGCAACTGCATAGAAACACCCTGGAGACGTGGCAACCACAGAGCAACACCTCAAGAAACATCCCAAACACTCTTCCAACCACTTGGCAACTATCAGAACACCCTAGCAACATCAAAATGCCTTAGCAACCATATAAAATCTTGCAGCTACTTTACAACAGCCAGGGAACCACCTACAACACTGTCATAAGCACCTAGTAATGCCCTAGCAACTATCAGAACACCGTAGCAACATCAAAATGCCTTAACAACCCTCTAAAATCTTGCAACTACTTGACAACAGCTAGGGAACCACCTACAACAATGTAATAAGCACCTACTGTAGTAACACCTTAGCAACTATCAGAACAACCCAGTAACATCAAAATGCCTTAGCAACCATCTAAAATCTTGCAACTACTTGACAACAGTCAAAAAACACCTACAAAACTGTAACAAGCACCTAGTAACGGCCTAGCAACTATCAGAACACCCTAGCAACATCGAAATGTCTTAGCAACCCTCTAAAATCTTGCAACTACTTGACAACAGCCAAGGAAACACCTACAACCCTGTAACAAGCACCTAGTAACGGCCTAGCAACTATCAGAACACCCTAGTAACAGCAAAATGCCTTAACAACCCTCTAAAATCTTGCAACTACTTGACAACAGCTAGGGAACCACCTACAACAATGTAATAAGCACCTAATGTAGTAACACCTTAGCAACTATCAGAACAACCCAGTAACATCAAAATGCCTTAGCAACCATCTAAAATCTTGCAACTACTTGACAACAGCTAAGGAAACACCTACAACCCTGTAACAAGAACCAAGTAACGCCCTAGTAACTATCAGAACTCCCTAGTAACAGCAAAATGCCTTAGCAACCATCTAAAATCTTGCAACTACTTTACAACAGTCAGGGAACCACCTATAACACTGTAATAAGCACCTAGTAACGCCCTAATAACTACCAGAACACCCTAGCAACAGCAAAAGGCCTTAACAACCATCTAAAATCTTGCAACTACTTGACAGCAGCCAAGAAAACACCTACAACCCTGTAACAAGCACCTAGTAACGGCCTAGTACTATCAGAACACCCTAGTAACAGCAAAATGCTTTAGCAACCATTTAAAATCTTGCAACTACTTTACAACAGCCAAGGAAACACCTACAACCCTGTAACAAGCACCTAGTAACGCCCTAGCAGCTATCAGAACAACCTAGCAACAGCAAAAGGCCTTAACAACCATCTAAAATCTTGCAACTACTTTACAACAGCCAGGAAACCCCCTACAACACCGTAACAAACACCTAGTAACACAAAGCAACTATAAAAACACCCTAGTAACAGCAAAATGCCTCAGCAACCATATAAAATCTTGCAACTACTTGACAAAAGCCAAAGCAACAACTACAGAACTGTAACAAGCACCTAGCAACCACTAGAACACCCTAGCAACAGTAAAATGTTTAAATTACCATCTAAAATCTTGCAACTTATTGACAACAGCCAAAGAAACACCTACAACACTGTAACAAGCACCTAGTAACAATCTAGCAACTATCAGAACACCCTAGCAACAGCATAGCAATGCTCCAGAAATGTACAGCGCCCTAGAAACCATCTAAGAACTTAGCAAAGTCTTAGCAATACCACAATATATTCATAACATACTTGCAACCACCTAGAAACATCCCTGCATGGCCAAAAAAAAAAAAACCCTGGCCCCTTATAAAAGTCATAGCACACTATTACCGATAAATCAGCCCCATTTGACCCCACTTGAAAGGGTCTGGGACACAAAACTTCCAACAATTTGTGTGGAAGAAGAAGTATGGACAATATTATGAATTAGACAATCAAACAGTTACGAATTGCAATGAGATCGTACAAATTGATATTAATCACACATTAGATCAGAAAGTTGCCAATTTTATGGTTGAAATAATTACGAATTAGACACAAAATCTAAACGTTACAATTTGTCATGAGATCGTACAAATTAATAGAAGTAGACACTTAATCAAAAAATTACGAAATTGCCATGAGATTTTTAAATAATTACGAATTAGACACAAAATCTAAACTTTATTTAAATTCATGAGATTATACAAATTAATATGAATTAGACACAAAATCTAAACTTTATTAAAATTCATGAGATTATACAAATTAATATGAATTAGACACAAAATCTAAACGTTACGAATTGCCACAAGATCATACAAATTGATATAAATTAGACACTAAACCAGAAAGTTACGAATTGTCATTAGATCGTACAAATGATTACGAATTAGACACACAATCTAAACGTTATGAATTCTCATGAAATTGTACGAATTAATACGAATTAGACACAAAATCTAAACGTTACGAATTGTCATGAGATTGTAAAAATTAATGGAGTTAGACACAAAATTAAAAAGTTAAAAATTTTCATGAGATTGTACAAATGATTACGAATTAGACAAAAAATCTAAACATTACGAAAAGTTATGAGATTATACAAATTGATAAGAATTAGATACAAAATCTAAATGTTACGAATTGTCATGATATCGTACAAATTAACAGAATTAGCCACTTAATCAAAAAGTTACAAATTGTCATGAGATTGTACAAGTAATTGCCAATTAGACAAAATCTAAACGTTACGAATTCGCAATTATTTGTACAATAATAGAATAGAATTAGTTGAATAGAATTAGACACTTAATCAGTTAGGAAAAAGTTAGGAATTGTCATGAGATTGTTCAAATAATTAAGAATTAGACACAAAATCTAAACATAACGAATTGCCATGAAATTGTACAAATTAATACAAATTAGACACAAAATGTAAACGTTATGAATTGTCATGAAACTGTAAAAATTAGACACTTAATCAAAAGTTTAGTTATTGTCATGAGATCGTACATATGATTATGAATTAGACGCAAAATCTAAATGTTACGAATTGTCAAGAGATCATACAAATGAATACAAAATAGACACTTAAATAAAAAGTTGCGAATTGCTATGAGATCGTACAAATGAATAGAGTTAAAGACTAAATCAGAAAGTTACGAATTGTCATGACATTGTACAAATTAATACTAATTAGACAGAATCTAAGTTACGAAGTGCCACAAGATCATACAAATTCCTGTTAATCACACACTAAGTGAAAAAAGTTAGGAAATGCAGTGAGACTGTGTTGCATTATACGCTTCTGAAATATCACCAGTGTGCTCCTTCTGTTTATAAGTTGGGAAACTGACATTGGAATCGCTTGTTTTCACAACATTTCATCATGTTTATTTTTTGTAAATTTGTCTTATTCCCTCGCTTAATTTTCTCAATTATCCTCAGATACATCAAGATTTATTATGTTAAGCACTCGAATTGGCTTCAGCACTAAACAAACCCTTCTAAAGCACATCCAGATGCCATCCGTTTCTATATTTCTAAAACAAATAAATGTATTTAATATACTCTGGTAATGTGATTGTGGTAGGTGATGTGATTGTCTGCCCTTCATGTGCCAGCATTGACACGCGTGCATTTAAGCCTGTGGAATTATCCTCCAGAGGATTCCCTACGGCGTTATACTTGCGCAATGAAAAGCAGAGAGAAAAATATTGTTTGTGCAACACAATGTTCCACAATTCGACATGGCGATTTGTCACAAACCACTTACATTATCAGAGAAAGCTGCTGTGCTACATGCAGTTTTATGTCTGTGGCATGAACATAATTGATCCCTTGTTACTTGAGTTGGAGTTTTGTCAGGATGAATTATAGAAACTAAATCAACATTTTTGCCTACATTTTACTAATATTTCAGTGTATTTCTGAGCTAAATGTTATTAATTGTATTAAAAATATACTATATAGGAAGATGATACTTGTTATAACTGGTTTTAAAAAGAGACCTCAGGTAGCTTATTTAATTAAATGTGACAATTTGATGTAAAAAGACAAAAGATTTATTTGTGTGACACAGTGGCGCAGTGGTTTACACTATCTCTAATAAATGCATGAATGAATAAACAAACAAACAAAAATGCATGAATAAATAAATATAAAAAATAAACAAATTAATTAACAAATAAACAAAATAAAAAAACAATTTCATAAATGAATAAGTAAAAAAACAAATAAATAAATTAACAAATAAAATTAATAAATAAATACATGAATGAGTGAATGAATGAATAAATAAAATAATAAATTTAGAAATAAATTTACAAACAAACAAATAATCGAATATAATAAATATAAACAAACATAAATAAACAAACAAATAATAAATGCATAAATAAATAAAAAAATATAAACAAACATAAATAAACAAACAAATAATAAATGCACGAATGAATGAATATAAACAAACATAAAAAAACAAACAAATAAATAAATGCATGAATAAATGAATATAAACAAACATAAATAAACAAACAAATAATTAATGCATGAATCAATTAATATAAAGAAACATAAACAAACAAACAAATAATAAATGCATGAATAAATTAATATAAAGAAACATAAACAAACAAACAAATAATAAATGCATGAATAAATTAATATAAAGAAACATAAACAAACAAATAAATAAATGCATGAATAAACAAATTTAAACAAACATAAATAAACAAACAAATAAATAAATGCATGAATAAAAAAACTAACTAATAAATAAATAAATAAATGTAAATAACTGAGCAGTAAACGGATTAGTCTGTGCAGTGGGAATGAGTGCTGGAAGAACAGAAACACTGTAATCCTCCACAGGAGTAAAGCGCGGTGAACACTCCGTCTGTTTCTGATGAGTTTAAGAAAAAAACAAACTTGTTTTTCTGCTGTCAAGAACCAGACGGACTAATAGAAGATTAATCACAGAAATCCAGACGGTCCAATGTTTACCTCGGACGAGTTCATGAAATGTTTGGAACTCAATTATCATGTAACGGTGAAAACTAACTCGTGTACGCTGCTTTAATGAAGAGGTGTGAGAATCTGAACAAAAAACACACACTGCCAATCTCTAAATGCCTCAACAGCGTCCACACGCAATGACCAGTTTTAGTCCAATTTTTAAAGCTGTTTTTAATAGGATTTATTTCATAATTACTGGCATAAATGAAGATTAAATAATTAAAAATAAAAATGTAAATAAAAATATATATTATTTAATTTAATTTGATTTTATTTAATATTTATTTTAAATAAATAATCAAATAAATTCATATCTAGAAATAGATTTAAATAAAATATAAATGAATACACTGTAAAACCCAATAAGTTAAGGTAACTCAAACTATTTGAGAAAACCGATTGCAACAAACCATTTAAGTTCAAAAACTAATCCTAATAAGTACTGTGAGCTTGATCAGTTTGAGTAAACGAAGCAAGTAATGAGGTATTTAATTAACTCATTATCTTCAACACTGAGTTCAAAACTCTTTTCAAATGAGTAGAATTAACCTTTAGTAAATTTTGAGTTGACTACACTCATTTCATTTGATGAAGTTGACTGTTGGGTTTTACAGTGTAATAAATAAACGAGTCTCTCCAGGATTTAGCAAGGAATGTTTTTAATTTTTCGACCCCAAAGTATTTGTTTCCCTCAAACATTATGGCATTACTTGCATTAATTCTCCTGTTTTGTTGTGAACATACACAAAAATGGCCGTGTGAATGTTTCTCTTTTCTCTGTTTTTGATCTCACGAACCTCTGGACTCACAAAATCCCAGAGGGAGTGATAAATGAATAAATAAATAAATAAATGAATGTATGTATGTATGTATGAATAAAAGAATGAATGAATGAATGAAAGAATAAATAAATGAATGAATAAATAAATAAAGAAATGTATGAATGAATAAATGAATGAAGGAATAAATAAATAAATAAATGAAAGAATAAATAAATAAATAAATAAAT
>CAIGQQ010029017.1:197119-208240 GCA_903798035.1 Danio albolineatus | reverse complement strand
CATTTATAAAACTACTCAGTAAAGTACAATTCCTGAGAAAAACTACTCAATTACAGTAGTGCAGAGTATTTGTAATTAGTTACTTTACACCACTGTTCATTTGTGACATGACAGAGCCAGACTGACTGTGCTTTTGGACACAAATGAGGATCTTCTCTCAGTAACATCTGCACAGAAAATGCAAGAAAAAACAATGACAGAACATTAAATGGAGTAGGATGAGACTTTTTCCAGATATATCTCTGCCTTCAGTGCTCAGCATAAATGATTTAACTCTCACTGATCTCTCTTCTACATTAAAATTTTCTACAGGATGCTTTAGGATGATATATTTGTGTATATCTATAAAATAAGCCGGTATCAAAGACAAAACTGAAAGTAATCTAACAAAAAAATGAAGATCACAGTCCAAAAATTACCACTCAAAAATGATTTTAATGGGGAAACATATTAAGGAAAATTTTAATAAACAGAATTAATTAAATCAATGCTCGTTTTACTGAATATAAGTGGTTGATAAAAAGGTTTTGTTTAAATGCATCAACATTTATTAGCTATATTCACTGAGAAATTATAAAAAATATTAATTTTCTCAAAGCTTATGCCATTATTTGCTTCAATTCTTATGTTCTGCACAACATACACTTAATATTGATATCAAGAATCATTGGACTGGAAAGTCCTGCAGGACTTATGAATGGTGGGAAAATGTCATAAAAGATGAAAATTCCTTTAGGGGTTAGTTCACCCAATGACTCATAAGCAAACAAAGTTGGTTATCTAGAGTGTTGTTGGCGAAATGCTATAAAAGGTATTGGGAAACATTATTATTATGTTATTTTACATACAGTTTATGGGGATTTTTGCATCTTGACAGGCAGTAGTGATCTCCAATGTAAAAAGCCTAAGAAAAAACATGAATGATTTATGAAACGACACGAGTCGATGGTGTAAATGAAGACAAAACGTTCATATTTGGTAGAAATCTTCCTTTAAGTCAACCTGACTGTTTTATCAAGACAAAAACACACTCATGATGGATCAGACTGAGAAATTGAAAAGTAGGGAGTGTGTTTCTTGCAGCACAAAAGTGTTGTTGAAAAAAGTTTATCAATGTCAGGAAAATTTTGTTATAAAACATGAAAAATACATAATTGGTAGGAAAATTGTCATATAAGACATTCAATTCAATGCTAATCAATGCTAAGACAATGTCTTAAAATATTGTTAAATGATGAAAAAGGATCGTCTCAGAAAAGAAAAAAATAGATGAAAACCATCATAAAATTGGGAAAACTTACAACAAAACTTTGGAAACTTGCAAAATCCCATTAATGGGAAAACATTCTGTCATAAAAGATGTCTGTGATAGCAAAACGTGTCATAAAAGACAGAACATGCTATAAAAGGTATTGGAAAATATCAGTATTATGTTATTTTACATACAGTATATGGGGATTTTTGCACCTTGACAGGCAGTATTGATCTTCAATGTAAAAAGCAAAAGAAAAACCATAAACGATTTCTGAAATGGCACGAGTCGATGGTGTAAATGAAGACAGAACGTTCATATTTGGTAGAAATCTTCCTTTAAGTCAACCTGACTGTTTTATAAAGACAAAAACACTCTCAGGATTAATGAGATTGAGAAATTGAAAAAGTAGGAGTGTGTATTCTTGCAGCACAAAAGTCTTGTTGAGAAATAGTCATCAATGTCAGGATGAATGAGATTGAGAAATTGTAGCTCAAACGCTACAAAAAGCTGAAAAATCAATGTCCGAAATATTTTGTTATAAAACATGTAAAATACAAAATTGGTAGAAAAATTTTGTTGTATGAGACATACAATTCAATCAATGCTAGGAAAAAACTCAATCATTGTTGGGAAAATGTCTTAAAATAGTGTGAAATGATCAAAAAGTTTCAGAAAAGAAAAAAAATAGCTGAAAACCATCATGAAATTGGGAAGTTTACAATAAAACTCTTGAAACTTGCAAAATCCCATTAATGGGAAAACATTGCTGAATGGTGATTTTTGCACCGTCACAGGCAGTAATAACCTCCGATGTAAAAAGCCAAAGAAAAAACATGAACGATTTATGAAACGACACGAGTCGATGGTGTAAATGAAGACAGAACGTTAATATTTGGTAGAAATCTTCTATTAAGCCAGTTTGACTGTTTTATCAAGACAAAAACACACTCACGATGAACGAGGTTGATAAATTGTAGCACAAAAGCTACAAAAAGCTGAAAAAAGTTCATCAATGCCTGAAAATCTTTTTATAACACATAAAATTACATAATTGGTAGGAAAATGTTGTCGTAAGAGACATACAATTCAATCAATGCTGGGGGAAAATTCAATAATTACTGAGAAAACGTCTTAAAATAGTGTAAAATGATGGGAAAGGACTGTCTCAGAAAAGAAAAAAATACATGAAAACCATCACAAAATTGGAAAAACTTACAACAAAACTTTGAAAACTTGCAAAATCCCATTAATGGGAAAACATTTTGTCATAAAAGATGTCAAATAAAGTCAATGATAGCAAAAAGTGTTATAAAAGACAGAAAATACTATAAATGGTATTAGAAAACAATATTTTTAGGTTATTTTACACATGATGTATGGTGATTTTTGCACCTTCACAGGCAGTAAAGACCTCCAATGTAAAAAGCGAAAGAAAAACCATGAAAGGTTTCTAAAACGACACAAGTCGACGGTGTAAATGAAGACAGAACGTTCATATTTGGTAGAAACCTTCCTTTAAGTCAACCTGACTGTTTTATGAAGACAAAAACACTGAGGATTAATGAGATCTAGAAATTGAAAGGTAGGAGTTTGTTTATCCACCTGAGCGACGGCTACTCTGTTATCATGCGTTTTCTCCCTCCACTGGGCAAAAAGTGTCTGAAACTCCCACACGATCAGCCAGCAGAGCCTGAAGCAAATGACAGAATCTGCAGCCCGCTGAGCCGTGAAGCATCCCATAAGCACAGCCATAAATATAAGACCCGCTTCCTAAATAAGATGACAAATGGACAGCCAAACAACTTCTGCAGGAGTCACCAAAGTTCAAGCCGAGTTCTGTAATATCGCCAGTGTCAGAGAGAGCAAGAAAATCAATGTTTGGAGGAGAAAAGCAATCCAGGGTTCGACAGGTATTGTATTATTAACGTAATATTTACTATGTACAACTGAAGTCAAAATTATTCACTCTCTTGTGATTATTATTTTCCAAAATTTCCCAAATAAGGTTTAACAGATTCAGGATTTCACAGTATTTCCTCTAATATTTTTTCTTCTGGGGAAAGTCTTATTTGTTTTATTTCGGCTAGAATAAAAGCAGTTCTTAATTGTTTTAAAGCATTTAAGGTCAATATTATTAGCCCCTTAAGCAATATTAGTTTTCGATTTTTTACAGAACAAACTATTATGTTAGGAATGTGTAAAAATCTTCTCTCCGTAAACAGAAATTTGTGGAAAGATATTAAATAATTTAAATTTAACAGCAGAGCTAATAATTCTGACTTCAATTGTATGTATATTTAATTGTGAAAACAATAATCAAACATCAAATCAATGAATACAACAAATACAATTCATATATAATAAAACACTGTTATTTTTTATTTTAGATTTTCTGTTGTCATTGTAAATTTGGGAAAAAACGCTACCTGGGTGTGTGTTTTTGTCATTTTTATTAGTTTTTATTCTTTAGATAAGCCTGTGTAGTTTTAAAAATCTTTCTAAAATTACTTTAATTTTATTTAAAATAAAAAAAACATTTTATTTGCAGCTAGCAGAAAAAAAAAATCTGTAGCTTTAAGTAACACCAAATCTTTTTTTTTTTAATTTAAAATTTTCCTAAGGTATAATACCAGTGAAAAACTTGGCCTTTAGCATCTGTTGCTAGAGCACCTCTAGAGGTCAGAGGACTGAGGTTTACCTGCACAGCTCTTCGCTAGATGGCCTCCATTACACTCCTCACTTCCATCCCAGATGAGCCCCCACATGTAACCCACCAGTTCTACAGCACCCATCCCGATATGAGCTGGGATGAAACTGGCAATTCTTTGTATGGGAGTCAGATGCTCTAACAAGGAGGCTAAAGTCTTTGGCCTATAGCATCTGTCGCTGAGACACACACACACAAACACACACACACACACACACACACACACACACACACACACACACACATATGTTGGTATAAGCGTATTCATTCATTTTCTTTTCAGCTTAGTGCCTTTATTATCTAGGGTCACCACAGCGAAATGAACCACCACATACACTACGGAGAATTTAGCTTACCCAATAGCACGTCTTTGGACTGTGGAGGAAACCGGAGCGCCCGGAGGAAACACACGCAACCACGGGGAGAACATGCAAACTCCACACAGAAACGCCAACTGACCCAGCCGAGGCTGAAACCAACAACCTTCTTGCTGTGAGGCGATCATGCTACTCACTACGCCAATACATTTATTTTGATTTGACCTGCATATCATGTCAAAATGAAGTAATAAAATGAGTTTGTTACACATACAATATACAATACTATTTTAGTATTAGGTTAACTACAATAAAACAATCTGAAACATCTAATTTGTTTCCATCATATGCCTCATAAATATCTCTCAAATTTTAGGTAATATCAACTTCAGCGAGGAAGATCTGGCAGTCTCAAAACAATTTAGCCAAATATACTTACTCCGAAGTAATAAAAACCACTAGACCTTCTTCTTTATTGCTCAACTACATTTAATAGGTCACAGATTTTCACCTCAAAACAAACACTGATCGATTATGGTTTCCGGTCGACCCAGATTTTCTGCACAAGTGTTGGAAGTGGCATTCAGAAAAGCCAAATCCTGCTGATTCTACACACCAGCGCCAGAGATCCAAATTCTTCCCATTCAATCCAATGGAAAAAAACGCAGGTCTACAGCGAGGACACTGCTGTGTTTCTACAGAAGCCCTGAGAGATCATATCTTGGCTCTGAGTTGGAGATTTACAGTTGTTTTAGCGCACGACGCTGCGATTTTAAATCACTCCAGTTCGTTTGAGCGAATAAAGGCCAATATAAAAGCTAAACACTTTGCGGTTTGCTTTGGATGATGCTGGGGCTCGACTCCCCAACGCAAACAGCTAAAAATTTATGAACAATGATGTTTCAATAACAGCGAAAAAAAGAAAAGAAGACATCCTGACCTTGGCTGACATTGTGGATTACAGGAAGATGAAGTTTTATGTTAATGGAGCAGAGCTGAACAAACATGGCAGGACTATTTGCTCTCAAAACAACGGCCAAATAAAGACACACAAATACAGGTCAATCAGCAGAACATGAGAAAGTGTACGGGTCGCAACTGTTATCAGCAGATTTTAGAGTGTTTTAAAGCCACAGTAGGTAATTATGACCACTAGAGGGCACGTATTCATAACAAACAAAGGGGTAAACTGTGCAATCATGGGAGTTGTGCTCTTCATTATACTAAAATGTAATGAAACTGTGAGAAATTAATAATCAGACTGTTTTGAAACAAGTGTTTTATGAATAAATGATGACAGAATTTTCATTTTTGCGTGAACTGTGCATTTAAACATATGTTTAAGTCTGTTTAATAGCCACAGTATGTAATTTTGTCCACTAGAGGGCGTGTATTCACAACAAACAAAGGTGTATTTATGACTGATTGAGTGTGGAATCATGGGACTTGTGGTTTTAATCATCATGTAATGAAACTGAAATTAATAATCTGTTTTGGAGCAAGTGTTTGATTAATAAATGATGACAGAATTTTCATTTTCATGTGAACTGTCCATTTAAGCATATGTTTAAGTCTGTTTAAGAGTACAGTATTTAATTTTAGCTAATAGAGGGCGCATATTCACAACAAACAAAGGCGTATTTATGATTGACTGTGCGTGGAATCATGGGAGTTGTGGTCTTCATCATCCTACAATGTAATGAAACAGTTTGAAATGAATAAAGCTGAATATGAAACTTGTAGAACAAGTGTTCGATGAATAAATGATGACCGTATTTTAATTTTTGGGTGAACTGTTCATTTAAGCATATGTTTAAATCTGTTTTAGAGTACAGTAGGTAATTTTGGCCACTAGAGGGCGTGTATTCACAACAAACAAAGGTGTTTTTATGACTTCGACTGAGTGTGGAATCATGAGAGTTGTGGTCTTAATCATCCTAAAATGTAATGAAACTGAAATTAATAATCCAACTGTTTTGGAACAAGTGTTTGATTAATAAATGTTGTCAGAATTTTCATTTTTGCATGGACTGTGCATTTAAGCATATGTTAAAGTCTGTTTAAGAGTACAGTATGTAATTTTCGCCACTAGAGGGTGCATATTCATAACAAACAAAGGCGTATTTATGGCTGACTGAGTGTGTAATCATGCGAGTTGTGGTCTTCATCATCCTACAATGTAATAAAACTGTTTGAAATGAATAAAGCTGAATCTGAAACTGTTTTAGAACAAGTGTTTGATTAAGAAATGATGACAGTATTTTCATTTTTGTGGACTGTGCATTTAAGCATATGATTAAATCTGTTGAAGAGTACAGTATGTAATTTTGGCCACTAGAGGGCATGTATTCACAACAAACAAAGACATATTTATCACTGACTAAAGGCCCGTGCACACCGAGACGTTTTTTGCTCGCGTTTTCGGTCGACGTTTGACGCCTCGTGACTAAATAAAGGGCATAAATGTGACTGTGCACAACAACGCGCAAAACGGCAGGTGTAAAAGCATCATTTTTAAAGAAACGCCACATGCTCGATCTTTTGTTTTGACGCACCGTGTCAAAACCTTCTCCACCAATCAGATTGCGACTTTTGTTCACGTGTATGGAGCCGCTGAAGTTACAGTAAACACCCCTTGGAGGCGCTCAAGCGCAAAACTGTCAATGCGAGCGCAGATGCCCAGAGGCGATATGAACGTGGAGCTGCTTATTGCACTGGTGAACAATAATCATTTCTTCATCGCTAGAGCTGCTACTTGAGCCATCCATGCTTTGCCAATCGCAGCAACAAGTGTGTAAACGTCCTCTTTTCTTCTTCTGTGTAACAAGCGGGTGTCAGAAGCTTGGCGCCACCCTGTGCGCCATCTAACGTCAAGAAGTGATTTTGCACACTCTTCTGCTCGACGCCAGAGAAAATCGCTTGGGTTTGAATGCTGAAAAACGTCTCGAAAAACGCTGACGATAAACGCAAACGAAAAGCGTCCCGGTGTGTACGAGCCTTAAGTGTGGAATCATGGGAGTTGTGGTCTTCATCGTCCTACAATGTAATGAAACAGAAATTAATAATCAGACTGTTTTAGAACAAGTGTTTCATTAATAAATAATGACAGAATTAAAAATTTTTGTGTGAACTGTCCATTTAAACATATGTTTAAATCTGTTTATGAGTACAGTATTTAATTTTAGCCAATAGAGGGCGCATATTCACAACAAACAAAGGCGTATTTATGACTCTGACTGAGTGTGTAATCATGGGAGTTGTGCTCTTCATTATCCTACAATGTAATGACACTTTGAAATGAATAAAGCTGAATCTGAAACTGTTTTAGAACAAGTGTTTGATGAATAAATGATGGCAGTATTTTCATTTTTGTGTGAACTGTGTATTTAAGCATATGTTTAAATTTGTTTATGAGTACAGTATTTATTTTAGCCACTAGAGGGCGTATATTCACAACAAACAAAGGCGTATTTATGACTCCGACTGAGTGTGGAATCATAGGAGTTGTGCTCTTCATCATCCTAAAATGTAATGAAGCTGTTGGAAATAAATAATTAAACTGTTTTGGAGCAAGTGTTTGATTAATAAATGATGACAGAATTTTCATTTTTTGTGGACTGTGCATTTAAGTATATGTTTAAATCTGTTTAAGAGTACAGTATGTAATTTTGGCCACTAGAGGGCGTATATTCACAACAAACAAAGGCGTATTTATGACTGGCTGAGTATGGATTCATGGGAGTTGTGGTTTTAATCATCCTACAATGTAATGAAACTGAAATTAATAATCAGACTGTTTTGAAACAAGTGTTTGATGAATAAATGATGACAGAATTTTCATTTTTGCATTAACTGTGCATTTAAGCATGTTTAAGTCTGTTTAATAGCCACAGTATGTAATTTTGGCCACCAGAGGGCGCATATTCATAACAACCAAAGGCGTATTTAAGACTTACTGTGTAATCATGGGAGTTGTGCTCTTCATCCTCCTAAAATGTAATGAAACTGTTAGAAATTAATAATCAAATTGTTTTGGGGCAAGTTTTTGATGAATAAATGATGACAGTATTTTCATTTTTGCGTGAACTGTCCATTTAAACATATGTTTAAGTCTGTTTATGAATACAGTATGTAATTTTGGCCACTAGAGGGCGCATATTCGTCCCTTCTTCATCAGGGGTCGCCACAGCGAAATGAACTGCCAACTATTCCAGCATGTTTTTACGCAGCAGATGCCCTTCCAGCCCCAACCTAGTACTGGGAAACACCCATATATACTCATTCACACACACTCATACACTACGACCAATTTAGTTCATCAATTCCTGTGTTTGGTTTTTGGACTGTGGGGGAAACCGGAGCACCCAGAGGAAACCCACGACAACACGGAGAGAACATGCAAACTCCACATATAAACGCCAACTGTTGACTAATTCACTAATCCAAATCGGCACCATAGACATGCTCCTAGTAAGTAGTTATCTCTGAAGAGCAATCACTATCTGTTCATCAGCTACTACAGCAGGGGAGTTCTCCAGAACAACCTGAGCTCAAACTCTCCTCTCGCCTTGCAAATGGGAGGGAGCCCTGGGCTCGAGGATCTTATGAGCTCAGGGCTCTCTCCCAGGACAGCATGCCAAACAAGCTTTATAATCAATCCTCAGCTGAGTGTGAACTCTTAAAACATTAAAAAATAATAATAATAATTTTGTTTATAACATTGGTGTCTCAGTAATAGTGAATAGTAATGTTGGCAGAAATGTTATTGACTTTAGAGAGTTTGAGTGAAAGCTGCGCTGAGGGAATTTCGTCACACAGAGTTGAACTCGGAAAGCATCAGTCAAAAACATTAAGAAAACTCTTCCTCTTTTTACTTACATTTACTAAATCCCATAAAACCTGTTGTGCTGGTTATCCGACAGCACATCTAAACCCACTCATGTTCTGTGTCCTTGTTTTAGAAAGCAAAACACAGAACAACACCAGCAACATTTCTAAACAAACTGACTGTAAGTAAAACTATTTTGATGATTTTCATTGGCATTTTTTATCCTAATATCATTATTTATCTGTTAGAGTACATCAGGAACACTTGTGATGCTACTTACTGTATATTTGACTATATAGTTTCAGGTTTGTTGAATGCTGTAAGATGAAATTGACTAAACCCAACCTGTGCTTCACACTGACTCTGAGTCTTTACACCATGTTTGTGACAGCAGAAGGTAAAGTACCTGCTCTTTACTGCTATGATGGATCCAGACAGTCAAATGAAATGCAATATTCTGGTCTGTTCTGACAGTCACTGTCTTGAATTATGCGTTGTTCGACCTAAAATTTCAGGATTCACTTTTCTGTCTTTAAATTCGGGAGGGGAGAGTAGTATTTGAATGAATGAATGCAAGGTGATTTACTACAGTTAGTATTTGTCTCATCATATGAATCCCTAAAGAAGCATGTTTTAACACATTTTGCACCTGGGTTGTTGGATTACACTAGTTCCTTTAAGGAAGCAAGCAATATATTTCACTCTGTAGCCATCTTTGAAATGCCTCTTACAGCTCATTAAAAGTCCCGTAAAATTAAAATGACGTTTTTTAGATGTTAGTATCACTATGTTAGCTTTAAGGATATCCAAAAGCTAGTGTGCTCCAAAATTATTTGCATGTAGAAGACATAAACCTGATATAAACATCCAAAGCTTGTCGTTTGTCAATTCCGCCTAAATGGGTCGACGATTTTCGTTGACGACACCTAATACTTCAGTTTCAAATCTTCCAACCAATCAAATGCTCTCTAGACATCCCCCACCCCCTTATTCTAATTGGCTTTTTTGATGCGCTTGAGCTCAACCACTCTCAGTGGCAGAGCTGTGAGAAAAACAACACGCTAATGGCTGTTTTTAAAGGGGAGGAGCTACTCTATGCCCCGCCCTCTCTTCATAGTTCAGTTGAGATTGCGTCAAATGTCGAATAAAATGCACATTTCAGAACACTTCACAAGACATTTAAATGGAGAAAAGATCAAATTCTCCCAAATTGTGTCGCTAAAGCTTGTGAATGAACTTCATATTTGGAATCACCAATGAAAATAAACAACAACTGACTCATGAAACTTGCATTAGAACATTCGAATCATGACAAAAAGCTTGACCAATCGACACTTATGAATGGTTTTGTGGTCCACAGTCACATTTATCCAAAAACATCAACATTGTATGAGATAATAAGACAAATTTTTGGGGAATATACCTTTCCAGCCTGATCTCATGAGAAAATGTAAGCATGTTACATTTTGAAAGTTTAGTGGCTAATTCATACTAATTCGTACAAGTTCAGTCGTACGAAAATGTACGATTTTAAAAAAGTAGGCGTGGCACCCAACCCCACCCCTAAACGCAACCGTCATTAGGTCATGAGCAAATCGTACTAAATTGTACGAATTAGATCATACAAATTAGCCACTAAATAAAGTTACGAATTGCTGTGAGATAGCGTTGACCTTTCTTAAACCACAGTGGAACACAGTAAATAATGGAGCGATGATTTATAATCGTTATGCCCTAAAAGTGAGAAATGTCATTGTACTTGAAATGTTTTAGTCTACTGCTGTATTCATTCATGATCTAAACATGTTGAATTTAATAGTTTGGGTTGGACTGTAATGGATTAGAAATACTCCTCTTCTTACACTAGTGCCATATAAATCTACTGGGAGATTAATGTATGAACTGGGCTTCGCTAGAACTGACTGTAAACATCCATTAAGAGATTATGAGAAACACAAACTGATTTACTTAAACTATGGACAAACTCAACTGTCTTGCTTGATGCTGAACTTTC
>CAIGQQ010029017.1:179865-197109 GCA_903798035.1 Danio albolineatus | reverse complement strand
ATTGCTGGAGACATGATCAACGCATGTGGAGGAAGATTTCACATCATACTAGACGCTCAGACCGAACCTGCAGCTCTCCTGGAGGAAATCGACAAACTGGTTTGGCTCAATGATCAAAGATTTCTCTCAGTATTGAAAGATTTAAAGCCTAGTCAACATGCAAATGGTAAAAATGATATTTTGTCTGTAATATACGCCACTTTAGGAGGAGCGATTGGGATTGGAGGATTGCTTTTCTGCATTTCTCTCACCGCTTTTGTCGTTTACGCTAAACCAGAGATCCAAATGGTAAACGATGTGGCTAAAGTGAGCGCACTTGTGTTGTTTATGTTCTATCTAAGACATTTTCTGCGTCCAGATGTTGCTATTGTGCTGAATTTGTCTTTGTTATCATCAATAGCAAGTGTATTTACAAACGAATGCAATTTAACTGAAAACGCAAAACTTGAAAGCAGCAACAAATCAAGCTTCAGAAATATTCTAAGGAATTTCATAGTCTGTATTATAAACGAACTAATCTCTTTTTACGATGCAGTGATCTCCTTCGCATTATTGTTGACTTCGGCTCTGGTTTTTGGGTCGATTATCAGCATCAGGACGTGGTCAGATGTGCTTTTCGCATGTTATGCAGCTCCTGGAGTCACTATAGGAGCTTTCGCATTTAAATTTCAGACCGATGAAACTGACAGTGAATTGTCAGTCTATGTCTATGCGCTCGGCTCATTTCTGTGTTGTTCATTCAGTGCGACACTTTCCATGGGGTTTTTGGATGTGTTGTTTGCTTTGCTTGGAGTGAAGCTGACAATAATTCTAGTAATATCACTTTTAATAATAGCGTATTTTCGTTTAAATAAGCAAGCGTTGACTTTGACATATCTAATTGTTATCATGCTGGTGTTCCCAAGTATTTGTATACTCATTGGATCAGTCCTTTTTATTTTATTAGGTATCATGTGAAAAAGTTCGAACACCTTAATCATTGATGGGTTAATCTTGAACGATTCATTCACTTTAAACTAATTAGAAATTTCTACAAACTCAGTGAAACGACTCAAAAAAAGATTCATTCATCTCGATGAACAAGACTTAAATCGGTAAAATGATCAGAAGTTCCCACCACTAACCCTAATAAACACCAATTTTTCCACAACAGGACATAAACAATGATCTGACCTTTGGCCGGTCTTAAAAACTGTCAAATCCAGAATCTATCACAGGCTCTCCTCAGTTTGTCACTCACAGCTTTTCTATCTTCATTTTTCTTAAGTAAATAATGAAATGACTCCTGAGGTTTGTCTTCTAAACTTTAAGACCGGCCAACAACCATATTGTTTTATTAATTATTACTGTTATGTACCAATACCTGAAACACAACAGGGTCACAACTTTTTCACATAACTGTATATGTGTGGAGAAAATACAGTGGAACATAGTAAATACTAATGGTGCCGTGATTTGTAAAGTTTATGCCACCAAAAATGATAAATGTCATTGTTCTTTGGATGTTTTTGTCTACTGCTGTATCCATTCATGATCTGGACATGAAGATGTTGAATTTAATAAAGACTTTAACTACTGGGTTGGACTGTTCATTCATTCATTTTCTTTCGACTTAGTCCTTTTATTCATTAGGGGTTGCCATAGTGGAATGAACCGCCAACTTATCCAGCATATGTTTTAAGCAGCGAATGCTCTTCCAGCAGCAACCCAGTACTGGGAATAACCCATACACACTCAGATTCACACACACACTCAAACACCACAGTCAATTTAGTTCATCAGCTCCCCTATAGCGCATGTGTTTGGATTGTGGGGGAAACCGGAGCATTTGGAGAAACCCATACCAACACGAGGAGAACATGCAAACTCCACACAGAAACACCAAATGACCCAGCCGGGACTTGAACCAGAGACTTTCTTGCTGTGAGGCAACAGCGCCAACCACTGAGCCATACCCCCCACAACCTACTCGAAACATAAAACAAAAGCATTTGTTTATAACATTGGTGTCTTGAGCAGGAGTAGTGAATAGTAATAATGGCAGAAACTTTATTGACTTTAGAGAGTTTGAGTGAAAGCTGCGCTGAGGGAATTTCGCCACACAGAGTTGATCTCGGAAAGCATCAGTCAAAAAATCATCAGTCTTTTTACTTACATTAACTAAATCCCATAAAACCTGTTGTGCTGGTTATCCGACAACACATCTAAACTCACTCATGTTCTGTGTCCTTGTTTTAGAAAGCAAAACAGAACAACACCAGCAACATTTCTAAACAAACTGACTGTAAGTAAAACTATTTTGATGATTTTCACTGGCATTTTTTTATCCTAATATCATTATTTATCTGTTAGAGTACATCAGGAACACTTGTGATGCTACTTACTGTATATTTGACTATATAGTTACAGGTTTGTTGCATGCTGTAAGATGAAATTGACTAAACCCAACCTGTGCTTCACACTGACTCTGAGTCTTTACACCATGTTTGTGACAGCAGAAGGTAAAGTACCTGCTCTTTACTGCTATGATGGATTCAGACAGGTAAATGAAATGCAATATTCTGGTCTGTTATGACAGTCACTGTCTTGATTTATGCGATGTTCGACCTAACTGCATATACATTTCAAAGTTTCACTTTCAGTCTTTAAATTCGGGAGGGGAGAGTAGTATTTAAAAGAATGATTGCAGGTTGATTTACTACAGTTTGCATTTGTATCATCATATGAATCCCTAAAAAGCATGTTTTAACACATTTTGCACCTGTGTTGTGGTTGTTGGATTACACCAGTTCCTTTAAGGCAAGATATTTCTCTCAGTGGTCATCTTTGAAAAGCCTCTTACAGCTCATTAAAGGTCCCCTTAAATTAAAATGATGTTTTTTAGATGTTAGTATCACTATGTTAGCTTTAAGGATATCTATAAGCTAGTGTGCTCCAAACTTATTTGCATGTAGAAGATATAAATTTGATATAAACATCCAAAGCTTGCAGTTTGTCTCTTCCGCCTAAATGGGTCAACGATTTTTGTTGACGTCACCTCATACTTCAGTTTCTCATCAAATCTTCTGACCAATCAAATGCTGCCCAGTGTCTGACATGACCCACCCCCTTTTCTCATTAGCTTTTCATTTGATGCGCTTGAGCTCAACCCCTCTCAGTGATAAAACCAGACGCTATTGGCTGTTTTTAAAAGAGGAGGAGCTACTCTATGCCCCGTCCTCGCTTCATGTTTGAGATTACGTCAAACACCGAATAAAATTGGCATTTTGAAGCACTTTAAAGGATCTTTAAACAAGATCAAATTCTCCAAAACAGTGTCGCCAAGCTTATAAATAAATTTTATATTTGGAATCACCAATGAAAATAAACAACTGACTCATGAAACTCGTCTCAGAACATTTGAATCATGACAAAAAGCTTGACCAATTGACACTTATGAATGGTTTTGTGGTCCACAGTCACTTTTCTCCCAAACATCAACACTGTATGAGATAATAAGGCTTATTTTTAGGGAATATACCTTTCTTAAACCACAGTGGAACATAGTAAATAATAATGGAGCCATGATTTACATTCTTTTTGCCCCAAAGTGATAAGTGAAGTTTATTTATAAACTAATTTGGAGAGGATCATGTGCAGATGATTGCTGGCAGCTGGTCCCACATTATTCAATTTATGATTCACAAATCAGATGATTCCTAAGCCACTATAAACACCCTAAGCTCACTATCACAGCCATCTTCATTTGAAGAATCCCCCTTCCACCCCTACTCCTCCTCTTTTTCTAGATGGGTGGCACGGTGGCCCAGTGGTTAGCACTGTTGCCTTACAGCAAGAACGTCACTGGTTCTAGTCCTTACCAAGCCAGCTGACGTTTCTGTGTGGAGTTTACACGTTCTCCCCGTGCTCACGTGGGTTTCCCCCGGGTTCCCCGGTTTCCTCCCACCGTCCAAAAACATGCAGCTTAAGTTAATCAACTAATCCACATCAGCACCATAGACATGCTCCTAGTAAGTAGTTATCTTTTCATAGCACTCACTATCTGTTCATTAGCTACCTGCAGGGGAGTTCTCGCGATCTACCTGAGCTCAAACTCTCCTCTCGCCCTGCAAACGGGAGGGAGCCCCGGGCTCGAGGATCTTATGAGCTCAGGGCTCTCTCCTGGGACAGCATGCTGAACACGCTTTATAATCAATCATCAGCTAAGAGTGAACTCTTAAAAAATCTCCTTGTATTGTTTTAGTCTACTGCTGTATTCATTCATGATCTAAACATGTTGAATTTAATAGTTTGGGTTGGACTGTAATGGATTAGAAATACTCCTCTTCTTACACTAGTGCCATATAAATATACTGGGAGATTAATGTATGAACTGGGCTTCGCTAGAACTGACTGTAAACATCCATTGAGAGATTATGAGAAACACAAACTGATTTGCTTAAACTATGGACAAACTCAACTGTCTTGCTTGATGCTGAACTTTCTCTTCCAGCTCCTGATGCCGAGGCTCTGAGAGTGCTGTCGGTGGGGGTCAGAGGTCAGTCCAGCGTCAGCGTTGCTGATCTTCTGTCTGGAAATAAAGAGCAGAAACTGAAGGACGGAGAGATCGTGAAGACTCCAGTAATGACAGACGAGGGTCGCAGACTGACGCTGGTCACTGGACCAAACCTCTGTGAGGAGGACACAGCGAGACAGAGCTTCACCACAGCGCTGTTCCTCTCGTCTCCTGGACCTCACGCCGTTTTAATGCTCCTCGATCTGGAAGATCCACAAGCAGAGCCGCCGTGTGATCTGCTCCAACAAGCCCAGGAGCTGCTGGGAGCAGAAGTCCTGCAGTACTGCATTGTTCTTCTGCAGCAAAACCAGCAGGAACTCTTGACAGGAGCGTCCAGAGGGATTGCTGGAGACATGATCAACGCATGTGGAGGAAGATTTCACATCATACAAGACGCTCAGACCAAACCTGCAGCTCTCCTGGCCCAAATCGAGAAACTGGTTTGGCTCAATGATCAAAGATTTCTCTCAGTATTGAAAGATTTAAAACCTAGTCAACATGCAAACGCTAAAAGTGATATTTTGTCTGTAATATACGCCACTTTAGGAGGAGCGGTTGGGATTGGAGGATTGTTTTTCTGCATTTCTCTCACCGCTTTTGTCGTTTACGCTAAACCAGAGATCCAAATGGTAAACGATGTGGCTAAAGTGAGCGCACTTGTGTTGTTTATGTTCTATCTAAGACATTTTCTGCGTCCAGATGTTGCTATTGTGCTGAATTTGTCTTTGTTAGCATCAATAGCAAGTGTATTTACAAACGAATACAATTTAACTGAAAACGCAAAAAGCAGCCGCAATACAAAATTCAGAAATATTCTATGGGATTTCACAGTCGGTATTATAAATGAACTATTCTGTCTTTACGATGCAGTGATCTCTTTCGTTATACTGATGACCTCAGCTCTGGTTTTTGGGTCGATTATCAGCATCAGGACGTGGTCAGATGTGCTTTTCGCATGTTATGCAGCTCCTGGAGTCACTATAGGAGCTTTTGCTTTCAGATTTCTGCCTGATGAAATAGACAGTCAATTGTCAGTCTATGTTTATGCACTCGGCTCATTTCTGTGTTGTTCATTCAGTGCGACACTTTCCATGGGGTTTTTGAGTGTGTTGTTTGCTCTGCTTGGAGAAAAGCTGATAATAAATCTAGTAACATCACTTTTAATAATGGCGTATTTCTGTTTAAATAAGCAAGCGTTGACTTTGACATACCTAATTGTTATCATGCTGGTGTTCCCAAGTATTTGTGTACTCATTGGATCAGTCCTTTTCATTTCATCAGACATCATGTGAAAAAGTTTGAACACCTTAATGAGTGATGGGTCAATCTTGAATGATTCGTTCACTTTAAATGAATTAGAAATTTTGACAAATTCAATGAAACGACTCAAAAAAGATTCATTCAACTCGATGAACAAGACTTAAATCGGTAAATTGATCAGAAGTTCCCACCACTAACCCTAATAAACACCAATTTTTCCACAAAAGGACATAAACAATGATCTGATCTTCAGCAGGTCTTAAAAACAGTAAAATCCAGAATCTACAGGATCTGAATCACAGGCTCTCCTCAGTTTGTCACTCACAGCTTTTCTATCTTCATTTTTCTTAAGTAAATAATGAAATGACACCTGAGGTTTGTCTTCTAAATGTTATGACCGGCCAACAACCATGTTGTTTTATTAATTATTACTATTATGTACTAATACCTGAAACACAACAGGGTCACAACTTTTTCACATGACTGTATATGTGTTGAGAAAATACAGTGGAACAGTAAATACTAATGGTGCCGTGATTTGTAATGTTTATGCCCCCAAAAATGATAAATGTCATTGTTCTTTGAATGTTTTTGTCTACTGCTGTATTCATTCATAAACTAAACATGAAGATGCTGAATTTAATAAAGACTTTAACTACTGGGTTGGACTGTAATGGATTAGAAATACTCCTCTTCATACACTAGTGTCATATAAATCTACTGGGAGATTCATGTACAAACTGGGCTTCGCTAGAACTGACTCTAAACATCCATTGAGAGATTATAAGAAACACAAACTGGTTTGCTTAAAATGTGGACAAACCCAACTGTTGTGTTAAAAGTGTAATCATCATGACTTCAGTCATCAAAACTTTAGTCTCCCAGGAAGAAAAAAAACTGAAAAATGAAACCAATTTTTGCTTTCTAAAGCTTTGAGAGTTCAAAAGAACCAGCCAAACTGGTTTAATATCTAGCATATTTTCGCAACCCAGACTTGTAGCATTCTGAGCAAATCAGGAAAGAAGACTAAAGTAAAATGTAAAGGATTTTCAAAACAAATTGATGGAAACTTTTTGTTGTTGTTGTTGACATTGGTAACCTAAATTCAGGGTAAAGAGAATTCTGACAATTGGTTCTGTTCAATTCTTTTTAATTCATCTTTATTTCTACAGCACTTTTTACAATGTAGATTACCCCAACGCAGTTTAACATAGATGATGAAGAGAGAATAAAAAGCCATATTATATTTCAGGTTGTGGAATATTCTGGAAAGTCGGGCTGGTAGGAGTGTAATGGAAGATGCTGGCTCTAGTTATAGTTCAGTTTAAGTTCAGTTCAGCTTAATTCAGATCAGTTAAATACAAATGTGTCACTGCTGAAGGCCAATCCACCACAGTTCCGACACAGGCTCATTGTGAAAACGTAGTCCTATGTACGTTTCTGGAGACCACACATTACGTGGTCAGAGGTACGTATGGCTGCGTTTCATTTTTTTAAACGAATGCTACGGGGTGGTGTGACGCCATTCCTTTTCGTGCTCACCAGCTGACCGCTTGCCTCTGTGTGGACGACATCCCCGCTGCAATCAGTTTGTTCCATTCGCTTGCCGTGTTCGTCGGCGGACTTGAGACGCAGAGAGAAGTTGAGCGCGATGGTGGGGTTCGAGCCCAGTGAAGAGCGGTTATAAAAAACAGGTAAGACAAAAACAGAATCCAAAAAATAAAATAAACCAGTAAATAACAGGGTGAAAATGTTGTAAAATCTGAAAACATGGTAAAAATGAGATGAGGGCTTTTATTTTTTCTGGATTGCTTTTTTGAAAGTTGTTGGTTGGTTTTAGGGAAGTGTGTGTTTGGGTCAATCGATGAAATTTTGGTTGGGTTTAGGGAAAGAGGAGGGTGGGTCAGTCGATTCGTCGATCAGTCAGTCAGTCATTCAGTCAGTCAACAGCGGCCTCTGGTGGGTTTACGCGAGAACAGCAGGTGCGAACGGCACTCGCGTGAGACATTTGAGATCTCAAAAAGCGTACGCATCGGCCTCTCGTGGATTCGAGAAAACAAAAAGTGCAAAAAGGCCTCCAGAACTGTACTCAGGACTACGTTCTCAGAATGAGCCTGGGTTGGTTTCAACAGTCCCAACCAAGCAAGCCAGAGGTGAAAGCGGCAAGAAACTTGTCATTATCTATCTCGTGTAGGGCTCGAAAAAATAAAATCTAAATAAAAAGTACAATCTCGATTATTTGAACATTTTAACTAGATTACGATTGATGAACAATTATTTTATTTATTTAATTTATTTTTGTCCTCATAGTTCACTGACAAGTTTTATATAGCGTCTAAAGGCATCTCTAGCTCAGCTTCCAATCATAGTCAATGTAGTGCAAAGTAAGGCTCAAGAATGAGTCCATCGTCCTACTTGTCCAGATTAGATGTGGCTGCAAAGTGGCCGCAGAAGTAGAAATCAGCCACAGCCTTTAACAGAGCCGGGTCAAGTGACACCTAAGGAAAGTAACTGAAAAAATCGTTATGGAAAAATTAGATTGATTATCGGTTCTGAATGTCGATTTCGATTACTTTTCGATTAATCGCCCAGCCCTAATCTCATGTTATCTGTATTTTGCTTTTTGGTTTATAATATTTAACTAGATTATGATTTACAATGACGTTTATAATTAAAAACTACAAAAACTATTTTTGCGTTGATCAGTGATTTTTAATCAAATTTGCTGGTGGCCCAGTATTACACATTTTGCACATTACCTTTTGTCCAGAAACAGCAAACAGCTAAATGAGAATTGCCATTGAAGATATTAATGTTACTCACAAAGTTGCTGTTATGACTATTTTTATACCACAAAGCTACGACATATAATGTTAAATGAATACTATTTATTTGTAAAACATAATGAGGAAAAAAGCATTAGATAAAAGCTCATAGCAGCGTCGCTGGCTAACTTAAAAAAAAAAGTGAATTTTATAAACATTTTATCAATGTTTAAAATACTATTACTAAAAAATTACCTAAAAAGTCTTTTGTGCTAGTGTAAAAAGTAACTATAGTACTTTACACCTGAAAATTATGGCTTTTTATTTTTCATAATCTATGTTAGGCTGCTTTAGGGCAATCTACATTGTACAAAGTGCTATAAATAAGATAAATAAAGATGAATTACATAGAATTCAATATAAAAGATTGTCAGAATTCTCTTTATCTTGAATTATTGAGGTAAAGATGGTTTTATATTCGCTCATTTAGTGTCAAATTCGGACGGTCTCTATATTGTATTACGCTACTTTGAATATTCGGTCTGAAATCATATGTGAAAATGACTTCAGAACAACATCAGCACTATTTAACTGACTGTGAACAATGTCGTACTTTGATAGTCATTGATTGCTAACATGATTTCATTATATAAATTTGCAAACTGGAATTATATTATTAAAGAGAAAGTCTGAATGTGCAAATATAAAACCAACTTTACCCCAATCTTTGAATTTAGGTCACCAATGTCAACAAAAACTTGTGTGAAAAAGTTTTAAAACACTTTCGAGTAAGTTACTTTGATCAGAAATATGTTTACCTGTAGTCTTTCATTAGCTGCACATGCTGGGCTTACATTCATCACTCTCAATGTAACTTCTGGAGGTAAATATAGCCATTTATCCAGAGCTATTTGTGTATGTAACAAACAAAACCGACCTGCAGTACAAATTAATACAAATTAATTAGTAACGTTAGTGGGCGATATCAGATTATTTAGGGACACATTTTGCATTTCTAAATCAACAGACTGCAAGAAAAGACGATTAAAAATAAATATCAGTCATAAACTACGAGAAATATTATATAATAATACTGAAAACTGATTAATTTTACCGAGGCGCCTATTTTCCAGTCAGAAATCTGTCAACGTCTGACTGACAGCGGTACTCTCAGGTCCCGCCTCTAATTTGAAACCGAACACTTGATTGGTTAAGATGTCCGCCGCGCGGCATAAATGAGGGGTTCTGATTGGTTCTGAGTCGAGTCAAACATGTCCGTGTAGCCAATCCCGTCACCGTTCTGGTGTGCGACTCGTGTGCTGCTGATGTACACACTGCATACTAAACTCAGTGGAGCACTAGTTGTGCTGCTTCCAAACTCAGTTCGTTGTTTACATCAATATGTATGTTATGTGAAGTGATCATCCGATTCCCTGCTAAATATTGCTTTTCCCGGCAGTCACGTGACCGCTAGCAAAATGAAAGTTTCTTCACAAGCAATAAAACGAGCTAAAGTTCACTGTTAGAGCTGCTAAATGAAACAGTAGCTCTGCGAGTGATAACAAAGCTTCACAGATCGAGTTATGTAGTAAGATACTGAAGTTTACAGCAGTAATACTAAATACTACAGTTTAAATCCACGCATTGTGAACGATGGGTTTACTCTCTAGGCTGAAACTGACCAGGAATGAACCAAAATGGATCCTCATGCTGATTGCTGCATTTCACATGATCATCACATCTCAACACGTTGAAGGTAACGATATGCAGTGTATTCATGTTATGTTTACCTGCATTTTACTGTTCTCACATATCTCTGTTGTTTAAAACACCAATATAATCATTCATCTCCATTATGTTTATGAGAAATCATATTTGTTGTGTTTTACTTTTCTTAACCCAGTGGGTACTTTAATGTCAAAATGACATTAAATAAAAACAGGTCAAAAGTGCAAACTGATTTGATGTCAGTAATACCTTGATGCAATGATGACCGTTTAACCATCATAACAACAGCACAAAATATTAAGGTAAAATTGGTTTTATATTCACATATTTTGGCTTAATAATATAATTAGCAAATTCTTATTAGTGAAAACATATGCAGCCAATACGCTTATTTCACACGGGTGCCATTTTAAAGCATGAAAGCGAGGCGGGGTTGGGAAGAAATCCGGAAGTATCGGATCAGTACTGTAAACATTGCAGCAACATGCTGTGGACTACAAACCTCCAGCTGCTGCCGCGATTTCAAAATGCAGAAATGGTGTAAACATCACTTTAATATCATTCAGTTCAGTTTAATTTAAACAATTAAAATCATATGAGGTATCAAACAGCATCACTTTAAGAGTATTACACTTAAGTGTCCTCCTAGACTTCTGTCATGGCAGCTGGTAAACACCGTGGGGGCTTCCCTGCTTCACCCTACGTAACCCGGTGAGAGATTAAACACTGCAGTCCTCTGTAGCACACCCCTGTGTTGTCGGTAATAGTGTTGTCCTGGTACTGAAGTTTTAAAAACCTCCATTTCCTGCTAAGATTTAATCGTCGCGTTCATAAACAGCTGATTCGCCACAGTATTCACCAGTGCTCAACAGAAATGACTGTGATTGGCCGTGAAGATCATCTATTAACCGCTCTTCACCGAGTGCAAACACAGATAGACGGACACTGGAGCGTTTTACAGCCGTGAAGATCAGTCAACTCATCAAGCGGATCGCTTGTCTGTGTTTGCACTCTGTAAACATCAGTGAAGTGCCGTAAATGCAGTAAACTGATGACCGTCACGGCCAATCACAGTCATTTCTGTTGAGCACGTGAACACAATGGCAAATCAGCGGTGTTTAATAACGCCATCAACAGTGCCTTAAATGTTAACGGGAAATAGACGTTTGTTTTACATTTTCAGTACTGAAATGTTGTATGGTGACATGTCTAATATAGTGAAAGCAGCAGTTCATTAACTTGAGTTTGATAAATGGCATCTAAAATGTGTGTTTGGGACAGAAAACGTTAGCTAACTAGCGCAATTTCTCTTAACTTAGCTGAACATGAGATCTGATAGCCCTTTTTATTTTCACTATTCATTCAAAATAGACCAATGGGTCAGTCAGACCGCGGTGAAAGCATAAATTAGTTTCACTTTATCTTTGCTGATAAGATATACAGTCAGGTACACAACATTCCTGCGTGACTCAGGCGATACTTCCGGGTTTCTTCCCACCGCTGCCTCTATTTGGCTGTTTAAAATGGCGGCCGCCTGAAATCAGTCTAAAGCTATCAACGTAAAACTGTTCACAGTCAATTAAATAGTGCTAATGTGATTTCAGACCGACTATTCAAAGTACCATGGTAAACAATAAAGGGAGCATATCACAAGTTGTCACTGAATGAATGTGCGACTATAAAACAAATCTTACCTCAATCACAATATGTATTAAAATATAAGTTTTATTCATCTGAAAGCTTAGATTAGAAACTTACAGTGGATTTTGTATTTCGACAAAGCATGTAAACAGCCCTGACATCAAAACGACATCAAATTAACATCTAAAATTGGTGTCAAAGATCAATTGCATGACTGTCCTGTAATCAGTTTTTTCACATCTATGTTAGATGTCAATTTTTATGTCATTTTGACATCGAGGTAGTCAACTGACATCAAATCAATTTGCATTTTTAACATTTCGTGATGTGGTTTTGACATCAAGCTGCTCGATGGGAACCAAAAATAAATGTTCAGAGGTGAACTGTTCAGTATTTACACCCCTGTGAACAATGATGTTATTCCTTCCTTTGTCTCAGGTGCTTCAGGCATTTTTAATATTGGAGATATAAGATATTAGAGACGTTTATAATGCCTCATTTAGATATTAAAGCAACATTTAGGCCCCTGAGCAGCAAAACACATTTGAGTTTTAAAGTTTGGGGGAGGTAGGACTCGAGCAGAGAACATGATTTAAGCCTTTATGCATAACTATACTGGGAGGGGATTCAATTATTGTTGGAGACAATCAAACAATCAAAGGATATTGCTGGGAAAACTGTTAATTCTACACCTTTGCCATTACCAAAAACTTGTCCACTGCAACGGCTGCCAGTGTTGTAATGATATTGGAATTTTGGTACTGAATGGTCCATTTACCGCAAACATTTGAGTGCTGTTGAGCGCGTTCTTAAACACCGCTAACTTGCCATTGTGTTCACATGCTCAACTGAAATGACTGATTGGTTGAGAAGGTCGTCAGTTCACCAAACTTCTCCACTATTCACTGATTCACCGACAGATACAGGGACACTGGAGTGTTTTAAAGTTGTGCAATTCAAGCAAAAGACATGATGTACACATGACTAGCCAAATGAAGTAGCCATGCGTAGCCAAATGAAGTTTTTAGTCAGTGAAAGTCAGGGAATTTAATGCTTTAAGCCTGCGCGTCTCTTTCACTTCTCCGTTCACCGAGCTGGAGAGGAACAGACTGCGCAAATGGAGCGCAGAGTAGGTGATATCGAGTACAGATCTCTTCTGATTGGCTGAAAGGTCACAAATTTCCGATTTCTGCCAGGAAGGTCTCAAAAATACACACATGCGTATCCAGGGGGAGTCGTACGTGAAAGAGGATTTGCACATTCTCATTCAGGATGAACTCGCAAGTTTTAAACATTCAAAACTTTTTGTACACTCTTATAAATCTGCAGATGGTGTTTTGCATTTGTGAAACGTATTTTATGAATGTGTATTTTTATTTTGTGCACGTGAACTGTTTTTGTGAATGTATATAAATATTTTACGCACGTGAATTTGGTTTTATGCACGTGAATTTGGCTATGCATGTGTACATAGTGTTTTTTGCGTGAATTACTTATGAGTCATATCTGACTCCATAGTAGATCAGTGGATTCATCAGCACATTGCTCGTTTGTCAGTTCATGACAGACCAGCAGATCTTCGCAGATTTAAAAGACTCCAGTGTAGGCGTAGACGATAACTGTTTTCAAGGTATACCGCGGTTTTAAAGAGTCAAGCTTTTAGAACCGCCAAAATTTTTAGCTGTACCGTTGCTAAGGTATGTGTAAGATTTTTTGATTTACGTTTTTTTGTTTTGTTATTAGGACAACAGTACCTCTAGCAAAAAAAGATGCTGTTTTAAATAGTAAATCAGTTATTTTAAAAACAAATAAAGAGAGCAGAAGTCAATGATTCACTTGAATTATTTAGCCTGATATGTTTACTGCCCCAAAATATTTTAAATGCCTCTCAAAATAAAATATATTGTGTTCAAAGGGGAAAATTTTTTAGTTTTTTACTCAGACATTAGAGCAGTAAACACAATACCGTCATAACGTGAGACTGTGATATTTTTATCCAAGGTTATCATACCGGCAGAATCTTATACCGGCCCATGCCTGTCCATGTATCTATGTTTGCACTCAGTGAACAGCGGTGAACTAATGACCTTCATGGCCAATCACAGTCAATTCTGTTGAGCATGTGAACATGATGGCAAATTAGCGCTGTTTAAGAATGGTTAAATGTTAGTGGGAAATGGACGTTTTAGAAATTCCAGTACCGATTGGCACTGAAATTTCAGTATCACGACAACACTAATGGCCACCATGCAATTGCATGCCTGTCAACCCTCCTGTTTTTCCCGGGATTCTCCCGTATTTTACAGTTCTATCCCGCTATCATCCTGAAAAGGTGTTTTCCCGTATTTCTCCTGTATTTTCAGTCTTTCTCTGAAGGGTGGCGATAAACCTTAAAGAGCCGATCCTCCCTATACGCAACCCATACCACCGCACCACCAGGGGCCGCCCCTTGCTCTTAAATGTGAGTCAGTTCTGTGCTTTCGGTTTATTTAGGCATGAAACACTTTGAAATAAATATAAAAATGGCGGGATTCCCTTTCCTTTTCATTACAGGTGCCGTCGCTCCTCCTGTGCAATCCTCAAAACAGTCATAAAGCGGTGCGTGACTGTCAGACGCGCTCCATAGTGATAAACAGACGCTGTTTCCCAGACTGATTCTGTACATGAGATTTGAAGCTGAGCGATAGTCTGGGTTTTGGGTGCGAGTTTGAACTAACATATACACATAATTAATAATAATAACATCTAAAGATGTCCATCTTGATGTTTTTTTTTTCTCCAAACACAACTAATTTTGTCCTAAATGAGCTTAAAGCGTGAGGAAAGCAGTCGAGTGCTTTCATTATAACGTTAGATGTGTGCATTGTTAAAGTGACGCCTCTGTTATTTAATGTCATCAAGCTAAAAATCTAAATAAATGAGATTCATTCGCTGCTCTTTATTCAGGATGTGTGAGTTATACAGAGAAGAAAAAGATTGAGATTTGATAACTTGATTCTATTAATAATAGCTCATTTTAATAAGCTAAATTGTTTGCTAATGTATACTATTAATTTTTTTTTTGGTAAATAATAATATTAAAATAAAAATATTACTGACCGTTTAACTGTTTATTTACAATGAAAAACTCCAGAAGAACATATCTTATATGGGGATGGGGGGGTGTTCTCCCTTATTATGGTGGGCGTATCCCTTATTTTCACATCCCAATGTTGACAGGTATGCAATTGTATTGGCTTACGTGTACAACTTCATCATTCACCAAACACAATAAGTTGCAGATTCACTGTTTAAATGTTTAATTCCAAATGCTGAACTTTCTTTAAGCTTCAGAGAATCCCGAGGCTCTGAGAGTGCTGTCGGTGGGGGTCAGAGGTCAGTCCAGCGTCAGCATTGCTGATCTTCTGTCTGGAAATAAAGAGCAGAAACTGAAGGACGGAGAGATCGTGAAGACTCCAGTAATGACAGACGAGGGTCGCAGACTGACGCTGGTCACTGGAACAAACCTCTGTGAGGAGGACACAGCGAGACAGAGCTTCACCACAGCGCTGTTCCTCTCGTCTCCTGGACCTCACGCCGTTTTAATGCTCCTCGATCTGGAAGATCCACAAGCAGAGCCGCCGTGTGATCTGCTCCAACAAGCCCAGGAGCTGCTGGGAGCAGAAGTCCTGCAGTACTGCATTGTTCTTCTGCAGCAAAACCAGCAGGAACTCATGACAGGAGCGTCCAGAGGCATTGCTGGAGACATGATCAACGCATGTGGAGGAAGATTTCACATCATACCAGACGCTCAGACCAAACCTGCAGCTCTCCTGGAGGAAATCGACAAGCTGCTCTGGCTCAATGATCACAGATTCTACTCGGCGTTAAATAAGACACATCTCTTACAACTAGAGAAGCAAGAGCTGTTAAAAAGACTACAAGAAATCAACGCAGGGCTTGGAGAACATCAAGTTCTGTGTGCCACATCCAACACTTTAGGAGCGGTCGGATGGAGTCTGATCACTTCACTAATCGCAATAGCTTTGGCTACCCAATGCAACATCAATATTTTAGCTTTGGAGGCAACTCTTGCAGGACTTGTTGTATGTATGACATCTTTAAGGAATGCTCTGAATCCACATGTTGCTTGTGCATTAAATCTAGCTTTGTGCTCCACATACGCAGCCGCCTCTATAAAGTATCTACCACCAATGGTCATGTTGAAGAATGTGGAAAAATGGCAAATGGAGTTTTTGTTTGCTGTGGGTTTAGGAGTGACTCTTGGATCAATATCTAGCATAAGGACCCTTTTCGATGTTTCTATTGCATCCTGCGCTGCTTTGGGAGTCGCATTTGGTGCTTTTGTATTTTTACAAATGTCAAAAGAGCTCAAAAATATGAACATACGGCAAATATTACTGTTATTTATGCTTTGCGCAGTCGGTGCAGAAGTCACTCTGTTGTGTGTGATTGTCCCCAAAGCTGTGTTTGGAGTGACGCTTACTATTATTCTGAGTATAATCACGACTGTATTTGGATTTCATAGTTTAGAGCCCAGTGTTCAGGGCTATATAATTGATATTCTTACTTTTGTAGTGTTTTTTCCATGTTGTTTTGTGTTTGCAGGATCAGTTGTGCTGACTTTAGACCTTCTGTTGAGTTATGTTCAAGTGTTTACTGAATATTTGATTGGTTCCGTCTTGTTTTATACAGCACTGCTGATTGGTTCTTTATTTTTAGCTGGGAGTCCCAGGTCATGACTAAATATTTCTGTATTAAAAACTGTGTGGATTGTGATGAACTACAGGTTTTTCAAGCAATATGATTTAGTGCAATATGTGACATTTCTCCAAAAATTTAAGATTTCTTTGAGTTCTTGTAATGTAATTTTTTTTTGATCACTTCCTTCCAGACAGTATTATGTTATGCATATGTTTTGGTGTCCGTCCATGAAGTGCCAAAAATAAATCATTCATTAATTTTCCTCCAGCTTAGTCGCTTTATTAATCTGGGGTCGCCACAGCGGAATGAACCGCCAACTCATCCAGCATATGTTTTACACAGCGGATGTCCTTCCAGCTGCAACTCATCTCTGGGAAACATCCATACACACTCATTCACAATCATACACTACGGACAATTTAGCTTACCCGATTCACTTGCACCGCATGTGTTAGGACTGTGATTATTCACCGTATATATTAAGGAAACTTCCTGTAAAACAAGTTACAGACTTTTTTCTTTAACAGTGCACGTGCTTGTGTTTTGACATATCTTTGATTCATGGCTTTTATAAACCACAGTGTAAAAAAA
>CAIGQQ010029017.1:81695-104865 GCA_903798035.1 Danio albolineatus | reverse complement strand
ATGCTCGCTGTGAACTGCAGCAGATCCTCTTCACCATGTCTGCATGCATAAATGCATTGAGTTGCTGCCATGTGATTGGCTGATTAGACATTTGCAAACAAACACATGCACACACACAAACACAGACATATCATGACATCACAAAATCTTAAACCAAGTACTCGTGAAACAATTATACAGCACTTCCATGCTGAAATGAGCTGAAATGCTAATCGACAGCCTTTTGAAGCAACCAGAAGAATAGTGTAAACAATAACTTTATAATTTCATTTCATTTCATTTCCTTTCATTTCATTTCATTATTTTTTCAGCCTAAATCAGTTTCTCCTCTCTGAAATGATGCTCACATGACAGAATTCTTCCTAAAGTTGTCCTAAAGTCTTCAGTCGAGCTTCTACAAAAATATTTTCTCTTGAAAATCCTCAAAGTGCACGACCCTGCAGTTCTGACCTTAAAAAAAAGTGAATATTATTATCTGTGGGATCAGATATTATGCCACAAATGAACCCATCGCATTCCTGTCTATAAAGAGAAATGATGACTCGCTCCAAAATCACATTCCACAAACAATAAGACAGCAAACGGAGAATATATTTTCATTTCTTGTGCGTTGGCTTCATGACAAGCCACAGCGTATTATTAAGCTTTTTTATTTTATTTTAGGCTTTTCATCCTGCTGATAAAATAAGAAAGGAAATGTGATTGACCCCTTTTTCTTTCTTCCCCATCAGGGGAAACGCTTCCCCAGGAAATTAAACTTGAAAGGCAGCGACGTCATTTCTCAGATCCCAAACGTTCTGCTTCCCATCCAAGAGGCCATTATAATTCCCGATAAACATGTAAATTAAACCCAGATACACTCTATGTTGATCCAGAACCTGAAGCAGGAGGGATTAGATCATCACAGGACTCATAATTCCCTTTAAAGAGGTCATGAACTACCTCCTTTTGTTCCTTACTGCTTAATAACCAGTGTTGGGTGAAGTTACTTTAAAAATGATGATATATAATAATCCTAAACCTATCTTAATCTTAAAAAACATCAACAAACAAACAAAAAATGACATAACATATACTTTCACATTACTTAAAGAGCCCATATGGTGGGTTGAGAACGGTTAAATTTCACTTTTTGAAGTCCCAAACAACAGGATGATATGTATGCAAGGTTAAAAAACACTTTCGATGTCTTATAATATCTATTTATTTTTACATCATTTTCCCACCGACTCCCATATGAATCGTCTGAGTCTTTTTCCCCAAGCACCTCCTTTCCGTGACGCTACCACGTCACGTCACCACATCACGTCCTTTACGTGTCAGCAGCCCAATGCCAGAACATATTGAAAACAAATCACTGCTTTTGTACAACAGCGTATTGCTATATTCTTCATCATAACAACAAACATTCAGTAATAATTAACACTTTATGGACTATTGTAAGCCAACAAATAGTTTCATTCGGCAGTAAGCTAAATGGCTACCGCTACATGCTGCACGGAGCAAACACAATACAGACAACGACATCCATATTTACCTTGTTACGGTCAACAAGACTGGAAGAACACGCAGGTCCAAATAAACTGGGTATTGATCCATCCTTTAACAACAACCGTGCAACAAATCCCGCGTCATAAGCTGGTAGATTAGTGTAGCTCTCTTCAGAGAGATGACGCGAACACAGCACCGTGTGGGGATGTAATTCTCAGGTATTTTACCAAAAATAAACCTCAACCACTCCAGGTAGGGAAAAGAGATTTCCAGGTAGGGAAAGAGGTTTCCAGGTAGGGAAAAGAGGTTTCCAGGTAGGGAAAATAACACAGCTTTTCCCTCGCACTTCAGAGCACAGCGTCCGCGGGTCATGATTTAACCGGAATGCCGATGAGTTTAGAAAAGTTAGCAGCAGTCGTGTTTTCCGGATCAATAACTCATGACCGAAACATTGTTCCTACACAAATAGCACCTCTTTTCAACCGTCGCAATGTATACAATCACCTACAACCTTATTTTCCTAAAAATGAGCTTTGCCTACGCACTGGACGCATCATATTAATCTGTGCAGGCGGCAGAGAGACCGGTCCTTAGGGACCGTCTACAAAGAGCAAAACGCGAAAACCAAAAGCTGTCAATAACTTCTCTCTAAATCTTTATACTGCCATCAAACAGTATAAAGATTTACTTAGATATTACTCAGATCACACGTCACTGCTGTCCCGCTGGTTATGCGGTTATTCTAGCCGGTTATGCTACAACACTTACTGCAATACAGTGCTTGTTGTCTTCCACTTTTCCTTCCTGTCTGTGGGCGGGGCCGGGCAGTTCAAATTTTACCGGGGTCTGCGCGCGCAACTATTATGTTTCGCGTTGACGTCAAGCCGAAACGGGCAAAGACTCGTTCTAATAACGATTCATTTAAACAACTATGAGTCGACTCTTTTATATATGAATCAATCGTTTTAAACACTTTGCACTTTCAGATTTAAGCCTTAGCTGGACATTTCACTATACTTAGAGCTGTGTTACACACTGCATGGAAGGTCATTTTCAAAAATCCATAATATGGGCTCTTTAAAATGTAAATAAATAAGTGAAGACTGGGAGGGCCCTGTGCGTTCACACTGAAAGCAGCCAGAAACCATTCATTTTCAATGGGGACAGGTGTGGTGAGAAATCGAGTACCCCCCTGCAATCGTCTGTGGTGAATGTCTATAATCAAAAACTATTATTGTAATACCTTTTGTGTGGCTAATAAAAGATACGTGAGCTTATTGTAGCCAGCCTTATTGTGTTATACTTAACAGTATAAAAGATAAACGCTCAATTTCATAAGCCATGCATGCCTTTAATTATACACAAGTATACGAAAGGGGGGCGACACGGTGACGCAGTAGGTAGTGCTGTCGCCTTACAGCAAGAAGGTCGCTGGTTCATGCCATTTTAATGGTGAAATGAAATAGTCACGCTTTACATTATATAAATAATGAACATGATTTCATATACTGTATTTTATAATTAGGCACTACAATCTATACCTATTACAACTCGAGCAAAACAATAGGATCACTCAGGGTCCTATATGCGGACTCAATTCTCAGGGGGCACTCGATTTCTTAAGCCGCCTTTCCACTGCACACGACAAGCGACAGACCGGAAGTCATTCATTTCCAATGGAGAGTAGCCCGGGAGCTGCGTGGAGTTCCGATCATCTCCGTATGCGGGAAATTCGGATCCGATTTGAGCCACGGATCCGTTGAAATATTTGAACTCCTGCGCCTAGACCGTATGCGACCGGCCGACCGGAAGTGATGTATTTCAGTGTTGTCCAAGCAGGTCCGTGCGCGCAAGATGAGAAATAGTGTTTTTTCGTTATTTTTTGGAATCAGAAAAAGTCTGTATTAAAAAGAAACATTTCTATTCATAAATTATTAATAAAAATATTATTATAGACATTTTTAGCGGCCTATGAGTTTCAGTATTCATTTATTCATTCATTTATTCAACCATGGTGAACACACGGATAATAAGGGCTTTTGCTCTTGCACTACTATTTCGGACACTGCGAGAATCCTTTATTTTAAACACTGCTAGAATCAGCGTCTCCCCCATGGTGCCCGACAACACTGAAAATACTGTGCGACTGCCACAAGGGGGCGTATTCTGACAGTCGTGTCCAAATGTCGTGTGCAGTGGAAAGGCGGCTTTACTGTACGTTCACACCGAAAGTGGCGAGAGCGCCAAAGTAGCCGGAAGTCATTCATTTTCAATGGGATACCGGCGTCGAGGAGTAGCGAAGTGCATTGGAGTGTTGAATTCAAGTCAACTTTATGGTAATGAGCTATGATGCGGTTCAACCAATCAGAATGTTGAAGTCCACCGCTTGAGAGGAGTCCAGAGAACACAGTCACTGTGACCTTTGGTCCCGACCACAGTTGTTCACAAGGGTTTTAATATTGCGATCGCCAGAATTCCAATTGTTTACAGTGTTTTCTTACAGGGACATACATTAAAAAAGTTAGTGGTGAGTTACTGATGTGCATTAATGTTATATATATATTAGGGCTGTCCAAAAATTAATCGTGATTAATCACATCCAAAATAAAAGTTTGTTTTGACATAATATGTGTGTGTGTTATATATATTTGCTATGTATATGTGATAAACACATTCATAGAAGCCAAAACTATATATAAAAAAGTTACATCAAAGTAGTTACATCATTTTCAAATGTAAAATTTGTATCATACACATATATTTTTTATATATCTAAATATAAACCAACATTTTATCAAGTATATGCATGTGTGTATTTATATATTCATAATAAAATATACACAGTACACACACAAATATTATGTTAAACTTTTATTTTGGATTTTTGGATGTGATTAATCACGATTAATTTTTGGACAGCCCTAATATATATATATAAAATATATATATATTAAAAAAAGCGGTAATCTCATGCAAACTACAAAACGCTATTGCTGCTTCAGAATATTTCAGACATGTGGACACATATTGGATAAATGAAGCAAAGCCACACCACACACAACAACTTGATCTTCCGTTGTTAAATGAATTTGATAAAAGGCGCGCAACATTTTCACGCTAGACAGCATGTTTTAGGTGGGAATGTAACTGATTTGCTGATAAGCTGGAACGGTTTCTTTAATTACGAGATTGATGTAGTGAATTTTGACGCTCTCGCTGCCGGAGCTGTGAAGACAGATAGCATTGTCGCCAGGACGGCTAGATCAAACTTTGACGCTCTCGCCGCCTTCGGTGTGAACACACAGTTATAGCTTGTCCTCTTTAGCACTGTTAGCTTAGCTTAGCATAAAGAAATGAATCGGATTAGACCATTAGCACCGCGCTTATATTGAGCTCTCAAAACATCTTTTTGGATGCGAAAATCTGAAGAAAGAAAAAAAAAGGAACACGATTCAATTTATTTTATGACAGAAGACGTTTCGGAGGTAGCGTGTCAATACGACTGACACAATGTGCAAAAGTGATGTACAAACATTTCAGATTCAGTGTGCAACAACCTTCACTGTGGTATTCGTGATTGTGTGTCTCTGTTTCATCATGTATAACTTGATTTCTGTCTTTTTCTGAGCTTATCCTGACATCCAACCCTGATTATCCTTATCTGAACTAAAATGTCCTGAGAGTGGGTGGGGCTTAACCAGCTCATTTGCATTTAAAGGCACGGGTGCAAAAACATCCAGCCTTCCCTCACTGTAAATAAAAATTGACTCAAATTAATATTGTAAGGGCGGCGCCACGGTGGTGTAGTGGGTAGCACGTTCGCCTCACAGCAAGAAGGTTGCTGGTTCGAGCCTTGGCTGGGTCAGTTGGCATTTCTATGTGGAGTTTGCATGTTCTCCCCGTGTTGGCGTGGTAGTCCAAAGACGTGGTACAGGTGAATTGGGCAAGCTAAATTGCCCGTAGTGAATGAGTGTGCATGGGTGTTTCGTAGTGATGGGTTGCAGCTGGAAGGGCATCCGCTGCGTAAAACATATGCTGGATAAGTTGGCGGATCATTCCGCTGTGGCGACCCCAGATTAATAAAGGGACTAAGCTGAAAAGAAAATGACATTTAACATTTAACCCAAGTACTGCACTTAACTCGATTTAAGTTAAGGGTATAAATAAATGATCTGATGTTTTGTTTTGTTTTGTTTTCTGAGCTGAAACTTAAGACACATTCTGGAGACGCATCTTGTAAAAGGCCCAAAATTGGAGGCCTTAAAATTCAGGATTTAATGCTGCGAATATATAAAATGACATAAAAACTACATCGAAGGGTCTACATATGGTGTTTACATTTATGTAAAATTGAAATGCTGTTTATGTTGGTTTCAGGGCCGCGGACATGCTTTAATATTGACACAAGACGTGCAAAAGTCATCAAGGGCTCGAGGGAGGCTCAGTTTGGATATACGGTTCAGCAACACGAGGCCGATGGGCAGAAATGGTAAGATCTTTAACAGCTGATCTGGAAAGGCTTCTGCTTCATATCTGAGTTTCATAGGAGTGCAAAACATTCCCAAAGGAGGATTTTACAGCCTGTAAGTTATGCTATTATGGAGCTCTCAGTCATGTTTCCATGTCAGAGACGTTTCTTAAAAGTAAATAGGACAGTGCTCAACATGCAGTGAAGATTTCAAGAGTTCACACTTAGCTGATGATTGATTATAAAGCGTATTTGGCATGCTGTCCCGGGAGAGAGCCCTGAGCTCAGAATATCCTTGAGCCCGGGGCTCCCTCCCGTTTAAAGAGCGAGAGGAGAGTTTGAGCTCAGGTAAGTCTCGAGAGCTCCCCTCGCTTGTGAACGTGCTGAGATATATCTGACTAGAGTTGCTTTAAGATGCTTATTTAAAGTAGTCGATTTACTTATGTAGTATGTTTTTTGGACGGTGGGAGGAAACCGGAGAACCCGGGGAAAACCCACGCGAACACGGGGAGAACATGCAAACTCCACACAGAAACACCGACTGGCCCAGGGAGAGGCCGAACCAGCGGTGTTCTTGCTGTGAGGCAACAGTGCTAACCACTGGGCCACCGTGCCACCCTATAGGAGAAGGGGAGGAGTTGGGGTGGAAGGGGGGATTCTTCAAGACGAAGATGACCAGAGTGGGAAGCTCTGGTAATTTATAGTGTGTAAGGATTCGTCTGATTGGTGCAATATGCGGAGCTGATGTGGTACCAGCTGTGTTCAATCATAAGCACATGATCCTCTCGAAATTAGTTTATAAATAAACCCCACATAGTGCTTTAAAATGGGACCCAGGACAACCAACACAGTTATAAGGGCACATTTGGGACATTTAGGTATGGTAATGTATATACACTGTGGGGCGACATGGTGGTTCAGTGGTTAGAATCAAGAAGGTCGCTGGTTCGAGTTTCGGCTGGACCAGTTGTCATTCCAGTGTGGAGTTTGGATGTTCTCCCCATGTTGGTGTGGGTTTCCTCCGGGTGCTCCGGTGTTCCCCACAGCCCAAACACATGGGGAACTAGTGAACTAAACTAGTGTATGAGTGTGTGTGTGTGAATGTGAGAGTGTATGGTTTCCTAGTATTGGGTTGCAGCTGGAAAAGCATATGCTGGAATAGTTGGCGGTTCATTCCGCTGTGGTGAACCCAAACAAATAAAGAACTAAACCAGAAAATGAATGACTATGATCTTTGTAATGATTCCTAATTTCCTACAAATATACCCACGCAACTTTAGACTGGTTTGGTGGTCCAGACTCATAATCAGATCAGTATGTTTAATATTTTGGCAAATCAGAGTTTGATCTTCCCCGAGAGAATCTTCAGCATTTGCCGTCTCTCATTGCTGTCTTTGAGAAACAGCCAGGAGATATATATATAGAGAGAGAGAGAAAACTTGAAGCAGAACTTCCGTGATCATTTTCTCAGTGAAAACGTTTATCCATATTTTTTTTCCTGATGAAATATCATTGTGAAATGCGATCGCGCACATCGGGGTTCCTCTGTCTGCTGGCAAACACAGAGTCTCAGATTTGACCATGAAAGATCTCCCAGCAGCAAGATGAAATAAATCTCGCTGATATAAATCAAACAGCAGCCGTCTGACGCAACGCAATTCAGCTGCAGATTTCAGAAAATTCAGCACAGAATCATGAAAAAAAAAAACATAAAAAAACTCTAATTCATGACAAAAACCAATGAAGAGATCTACGTCACTGCAAATTGTATGTGTATAATGAAACAAAACTCTGTTTAAACCATAAAACCCCAAAGGCTGGTTCAGTGGTGCTACATATGATACTTGTGTTATGATATAGATGTTATCATTTATTACCTGTTTGTTTACTCACAGTTGTATGAAATTCGATTATTTAAAAAGTCAGGTATCTTTAAATATTATGCGATAACTCAGTTGTGGTCCAGCCCTATTCAACGTGTGCATTTAATTATATTATTTAATGAATAATAATAAAAAGATAACTGAACATACCCAGCAGACACACAATGTCATTAAATGTTAATATTAGGTTAGATTTAGGTCAGGAGACCAAAATTCAATGTCTAGTTAGCATCTAAGGACAACATTATTTTGACATCCAATAATGGCATCAAATGACGTTGATATTGTGAGGTTGTGACGTTGATATAATGAGGTTGTGTTGGAAAGTGTCGAGCCGACATCTTAAATCAACATCATAACATCAAATACTGACATATATTCGTCAGGTAAAGCCACCAAAATCCAACGTCCAATAAATGTAATGGTGGTAACGTCCACATTACGTCAAGCTGTAACATCATTACACTCTAAAAAAAAGGTGCTAAATAGCACTAAAAATGGTTCTTTGGTCGTAACTTTTTTGGTGCTATACAGCACCTTAAAAAATAGGTGCTATATAGTACTTTTGTCAAATGGTGCTATATAGCACCTATATTTTAAGGTGCTCATAATGTTACTTTACCCTTTCCCATTTGGCATTGGAGTTATGAGAATTAGCTATAAGAACAAGTGCTTACCAGTAGTAGTGATGCTATTTAGCACTTTAACCCCCCCAAAGAACCACTGAAGAACCTTTATGGTGCTTTAAAGGTTCTTTACACAGTAAAAGTGCTATATAGCACCCTGACCACCTTAAAGAACCACTGAAGAACCACTGAAAAAACTTTTTTTTAAAAAGTGTAGACGTTGATATTTGGTTAATTTTAGGTTGTGTTGGTAACAAAATCCAGCGTCTGATAGACGTCATAGTGGTAACGTCCACACAACGTCAAGCTGTAACATCATTAGACGTTGATATTTGGTTGATTTTAGGTTGTGTTGGTAACAAAATCCAACGTCTGATAGCCGTCATAGTGGTATAACGTCAAGCTGTAACAACATTAGACGTTGATTTTAGGTTGGCCACTAACGTCGGCCTGACACGGAGTTCTGACGTCAGTTCTGATGTCTATACTAATGAATTAAAACATCAAGTCAATATTATTTACATTTCATTGATTAATGCTATTAATAATAATATTATGTATTTATAATTTGCTCGCAGATGTGTTTTTGTATTGAGTTTCTAATAAAAAATGATTATTATTTATGCTATAAAAACACATGGACGTGCGTTTGAGAAACAGATTTGGTGATTACATAAGATACTGTGCATTACAGCATCAGTGAGTTCAAACGCAAATTATATATCAATTATATAACGCCACATTTTATTGTCAGCACTGGTAGCGGAATTGTAATGTTGTACTGCATAAGGGTTAGTTATGCAAATAGAATTAAGCGCTTTTCGAAGCTTCAAAATAAAAGTCCCTATCCAACACCATTATTAAACAAAAATTAAAACTGCTCCGACTGTATTTGTCAGCGAAAAGAAAAGTCATATACACAAAGGAAGGCTTGAGAGTGAGTAAATTATAGGGTAATTTTCATTATTTGGTGAACAATTCCTTTAATTCCATCACAGCATTACTGTAACCCATCCGGCTCTTTTACCGTAATTCAAGTTCAAGCTATTCAATTAAGTCCCGAAAACATGACACACTCACAGTCTGGGGTCTTTAAAACACAGAGCATTGTTTAGCCTCATAAAAGCCCAGACACACAAAATAAACCCTCAGATCGTCACGTCAGCTTCCTGCGGTTTAATCCGGAGGTTTGTCAATGGGACGGAGAGCTTGTGTGAGCGTCGGGGAATCTTTGATGTGCGCAGGTAAATAAGCGGAAAGTATGCGCACTTGTCTCGATCCGCTCTGGAAAGTATGTGTGTGTTGTGGCTTGTAATTCCCGAACCCCCTCCTGCGCATCGAGACGGAGCGTGTGGTGCGCTTTTCCTGCAGGAATGTGATCTAGGAGCCCGGAGGAATGTTGTTATTCAGGTTTTTTTGAGGAATGTCACTTCAATGGAGTCTTCAAAGGCTTTAATTATGGAGATAAGTCAGTCTCAAAAATAATGCACTTACAAAATAACATTCATACACGCACAGAACGGTTCACGTTTACAAAATCCAATTGGTAAATTCAAAACACAATACATAAATGCAACACACAATATGTGAAAGTAGTAAAGATCATAAATGTTTCAGCAAATTAACTTGATTTGTGTATTTATAAATTTAAATTTATTAATAGTATTTTGTAAATGTGAATTGTAATAATAATAATAATTTTTAATTTTATTTGTAAATGGCGCCTTTCTGGACAACCTAGGTCTCCTTACAACTAGCATCAACAGCCATAACAGAACAAAATAAAACAATTAATAAAACAATTGATGACTTTTATTTTGTAAACATATCATTTTTGAGACTGACCTGTCTCCATATTTATACGCTATAATGGATATAAATATTTGAGCTCTTCAAATCACAACCATTGACATCCAGAGTAAAAAAATAAATACATGTTTAAATACCGTAATAACATATTTTGGACTTCAATGACTATGGAGACAGGTCAGTCTCAAAAATAATTCATTCATTTTCTTTTCGGCTTAGTACCTTTAATAATCTGGAGCCACCACAGCAGAATGAACCGCCAACCCATACAGCATGTGTTTTACACAGCAGATGCCCTTCCAGCTGCAACCCATCACTGGGAAACACACATAATCATTCACACACTCATACACTATGGCCACCCGGAGGAAACCCACGCCAACACGGGGAGAACATGCAAACTCCACGCAGAAATGTCGACTGACCCAGCCGAGGCTCGAACCAGTGACCTTCTTGCTGTGAAGCCCCCATAACAGAATACTGACTTTTATTTTGTAAATGTATTATTTTTGAGTCTATTTACACTATAATGGATATAAATATTTTAGCTCTTCAAAACACAACTATTGACATCCAGAGTAAAAAAATAAATACATATTTAAACAATAACATATTTAGACTTTAATGACTATGGAGACAGGTCAGTCTCAAAAATAATACGTTTACAAAATACAAAATAAAATTCATACATGCACAGCACTATTCTTAAATACACAAATCCAGTTCATGAATGCAAAACACAATTCATAAACACAAAACACAACTTGTCAATTCACAAGTAAAAAAATCATAAATGTTTCCCCCAAATTAATTGGATTTATGTATTTATGTATTGTTTTTTTAAATTATGAATTCAAACTTCAATTCATAAATACATAAATCCTATTAATTTGGGGAAATATTTTATTTTTACTTGTGAATTCATAAGTTCATAGGTGTTTTGTATTTATCAATTGTGTTTTGAATTTTCCCATTGGATTTTGTAAACGGGAATCGTGCTGTGCATGAATGAATTTTATTTTGTAATTGTATTATTTTTGAGACTGACTTATCTCCATAAATGACTGCCAGTTTCCAACATTCTTCAAAATATCTTATTTTGTGTGTTAAAAAAATGAAAGAAAGAAATAAGGTTTAGAGGAGGAGTAAATAATGATGAAATTGTCATTTTTGGGTGAACTGCACCTTTAATTAAAGTCAAAGGAGTGTTAATGCACTAAATATTTGATCTATCTATTTATTTATTACATATATTCATCCTCAAAACACATGTTTAGTATCCGGAAACTATATTAAAATGACCCCTGCTGGTCTATTAAAGTGCATTTATATGTAAGCTTGTGTGCATGTTTACACATGTTTTATATCCAATGTGATGTAAAGTGGCCACAGTATTTACAGAGTATTTTCCTCAAGGGATAGTTCACTCAAAATAAAAATGTACTCAACATTTACACTCCCTCAATACCTTTATGAGTTTTTTTCTCCTGTTGAATGCAAAAGAAGATATTTTGAAGAATGCTGAAAAAAAACAGTTATTGACATCCATATAATAGGAACAATTCGCTAGTTTCAAAGTGAACTGTCCCTTTAAGAAGCAAAATCATGTACTGTACATGCAGCATACCAAGTCTTGTTTGTCAAGAAATTAATAAAATAAATAATAAGATGTAAAAACTACACATATGCACTGAAAACCAATCAAAAACACCATAGAAACAGGCCTGAAATCATGCTTGTGTTATTTTCAGGCTCCTTTTTGGTGTCCTTTAGTGACTTCACACTAATCTGGAAGCCCTGCACATATTAAACGTCCTGCTTTTATTTTGGCATGCTCGAATTATTTCTTGCTAATCCTATTTTATTTCCTCTCAATGAAGTATTTGTGGTCCTTTAGAGATGCTGATATCCACAGATCATCATGTTCAGATCTGGAAGATTAAGAAAAACATCGGTCTGTATTTCTAATGACATTAGCAGACGCTTTTATGCGATGTACGGCACATTGATTACAGCTGCTGGAGGAGCGGGATGTTACGGCACAGTGTGAGCGATGAAACCGGATCTGTTTGTTCAGACAGACAGTCAAAGAAATGCTAATCCGATCATGCTTTTCAGACTGAAATGCATTTCTGAAATTCCGGTTTTAATTCAATTTCGAAGGCAGTTTGGTTTGGGTTTGTAAAACCACACTGTGTTTACAGCTCAGGCTGACAGACAGATCCGAGTCGGATATTATTGTGCAAACATGAATCCACAAAAATGACTAAAAATGCTGGCATTTGCATCCCAGAACAGCATATTTCAAAACTTTACATTTTAAAGCTTCCAAAACACTGATGCCATTTAAATATGTGATTGAGTGTGTAGAGTTTACACACATTTATTTCACAAACAGTTCATAAATGACACATCATTCATTCATTCATTCATTTTCCTTCAGCTAAGTCCCTTTACTAACCTGTAACCCAGCACTCACTTTTGGCGATTTACACCTACCTGACTTTAAATAGTAACAGTTCCTGACTCCAGTAAGCTACAAACACAAACTAGGTATACAGGGAGTGCAGAATTATGAGGCAAAAAAGTATTTTGACCACATCATCCTCTTTATGCTTGTTGTCTTACTCCAAGCTGTATAGGTTGGAAAGCCTACTACCAATGAAGCATATTGGGTGATGTGCATCTCTGTAATGAGAAGGGCTGTGGTGTAATGACATCAACACCCTATATCAGGTGTGCAGAATTATTAGGCAACTTCCTTTCCTTTGGCAAAATGGGTCAAAAGAAGGACTTGACAGGCTCCCAAAAGTCAAAAATAGTAAGATATCCTGCAGAGGGATGCAGCACTCTTAAAACTGCCAAGCTTCTGAAGCGTGATCATCCAACAATCAAGCGTTTCAATCTAAATAGTCAACAGGGTCGCCAGAAGCGTGTGGAAAAACCAAAATAACTGCCCATGAACTGAGAAAAGTCAAGCGTGCAGCTGCCGAGATGCCACTCGCCACCAGTTTTGCCATATTTCAGAGCTGCAACATCACTGGAGTGCCCAAAAGCACAAGGTGTGCAATACTCAGAGACACGGCCAAGGTAAGAAAGGCTGAAAAACCACCACCACTGAACAACACACACAAGCTGAAACGTCAAGACTGGGCCAAGAAATATCTCAAGACTGATTTTTCTAAGGTTTTATAGACTGATGAGATGAGAGTGAGTCTTGATGGGCCAGATGGATGGGCCCGTGGCTGGATCGGTAAAGGGCAGAGAGCTCCATCCGACACAGACGCCAGCAAGGTGGAGGTGGAGTACTGGTTTGGGCTGGTATCATCAAAGATGAGCTTGTGGGGCCTTTTCGGTTGAGGATGGAGTCAAGCTCAACTCCCAGTCCTACTGCCAGTTTCTGGAAGACACCTTCTTCAAGCAGTGCTACAGGAAGAAGTCTGCATCCTTCAAGAAAAACATGATCTTCATGCAGGACAATGCTCCATCATAGCGTCCAAGTACTCCACAGCGTGGCTGGCAAGAAAGGGTCTAAAAGAAGAAAAACTAATGACATGGCCTCCTTGTTCACCTGATCTGAACCCCATAGAGAACCTGTGGTCCATCATCAAATGTGAGATTTACAAGGAGGGAAAACAGTACACCTCTCTGAACAGTGTCTGGGAGGCTGTGGTTGCTGCTGCACGCAATGTTGATGGTGAACAGATCAAAACACTGACAGAATCCATGGATGGCAGGCTTTTGAGTGTCCTTGCAAAGAAAGGTGGCTATCTTGGTCACTGATTACCAGGCGGGTGCTCTTCCAGATGTAATCCAACTGGGAAACACCCATACACACTCATTCACACACACACTCATACACTACGGCCAATTTAGTTTATCTATTCCCCTATCGAGCATGTGTTTGGACTGGAAACCAAATAACCTGCCAACCTAGATCTATCTTCCACGTCCAAATATAATGCGTAGGTTTTTTTGACACTGTATTGATTCACGAAGCAATTAGAGTGCTAGCTTTGACCACAATGTAAATGAAAGGCAGAATAAAAGCACACAGGTTTGGATCGACTTTAGAATGGGTAAACATTGGCGAAACTATTCATTGATGTTAGGATACTCATGGTTTGTTTAGGGTGAGAAAGGTAAACCGTCATCTTAAAATGTTGAGCTGCAATTTATTCTGAAAGCCTTGGCATGTTTTGTTAGCATCAGATGGCTCTGGTCGGGGAAAAAAAGAGTGGGTTTAACTAGACGTTCCTCAAATAACTTTGCCTCAGGATAGACTAAACCTTCACTACAGGGGCTGAGGAGAAACAGTACGCTCCAATAATGGATGATGGTCAAACAGCGGTGAACTGTGGGTAGTGATTACACAGGACATCCAGACAACAAATGCAATCTTTTATGTGTCTAAAAACCAACAACAAACCACCGCAGACTGGAGTTTTATCATATTGGGAATATGACAAAACTCCAAATTGCTGGTTTTAGTAGGTGTTGTTGATTTTTTGACCTTGTAAAACTTGTTTATGACTGGTCCAAGTGCCCAAAACATCTATAAAATCATCAGACTAAACGATTTTGATGAGAAAAACTACTCTGTTGACATGTTAAAACCCACATATAAACCAAAAACAATAGTTGTTTACTAGTCTACGTAGGTTTAGTTGGTTTTTCAGACAGGTTTTTGGACAGAAGAAACTGGTTTAGCTGGTTCAAACGCCTAAAACCTCTATAAAACCATCAAACTAGACCATTCTGGCTAGTGTAAACCACTATGTTGACCAGTTGAAACCATATTTAAACCAGCAATAGGTTGATTTATTGGGCTTAATAGAATTAGTTGGCTTTTCAGTCTGGTGAAGTTGGCTTTTAGTTGGTTTTAGAGGTTCAGGAGTCAAAAACTCTATAAAATACCATTATGACTAGGAGTAAACCACCCTTGTGGCAAGTAAAAAGATCCAAAAACTATATTTACATTAGCAGTAACATTGTTCACAAGCCTTAGTAGGTTTTCCAGCCTGGTGAAGTTGCATTTTCAACTTGTTTAGCTGGTCCAAATGCCTAAAATCTCTATAAAACCATCAAACTGGACCGTTCTGGCTACTGTAAACCACTCTGTTGACCAGTTGAAGCCATATTTAACCCAGCAATAGGTTGATTTATTGGGCTTAATAGGTTTGGTTCTTCAGTCTAATGAATATGGCTTTTAGCTGGTTTTGGACATCAGAAAAACTCTATAAAAGACCATTTTGACTAGAGTAATCCACCCTTGTGGCAAGTAAAAACATGCAAAAACTATATTTAAATTAGCAGTAATGTGGTTTAGTAGCCCTAGTAGGTTTTCCAGTCCGGTAGAGTTGCATTTTCATATTGTTTAGCTGGTCTAAATGCCTAAAATCTCTATAAAACCATCAAACTAGACTATTGAGCAGTTAAAACCACAATTAAAGCAGCAGTGAATATGTTGATTTATGGGGTTTAATATAATAAGTTGGCTTTTCAGTTTGGTGAAGATGGCTTTTAACTGGTTTTGGAGGTTCAGGAGTCAAAAACTCTATAAAAGAGCATTTTGACTACAGTAAACCACCTTTGTGGCAAATAAAAACATGCAAAAACTACTTTTAAACTATCAGTAACAATGTTCACAAGCCTTAGTAGGTTTTCCAGTCTGGTAAAGTTGCTTTTAAACTTGTTTAGCTGGTCCAAAGACCTAAAATCTCTATAAAACCATCAAACTAGACCATTCTGGCTAGTGTAAACTACTCTGTTGACCAGTTAAAACATATTTAAACCAACAATAGGTTGATTTATTGGGCTTAATAGGTTTGGTTCTTCAGTCTGATGGCTTTTAGCTGGTTTTGGACATCAAAAACCTCTATAAAAGACCATTTTGAACAGAGTAAACCACCCTTGTGGCAAGTAAAAACATGCAAAAACTATATTTAAATTAGCAGTAATGTGATTTACTAGCCTTAGTAGATTTTCCAGTCTGGTAAAGTTGCATTTTCATATTGTTTAGCTGGTCCAAATGACTAAAATCCACCCTTGTGACAAGTAAAAAGATCTAAAAACTACATTTCAACTATCAGTAACATTGTTCACAAGCCTTAGTAGGTTTTCCAGCCTAGTGAAGTTGCGTTTTCAACTTGTTTAGCTGGTCCAAATGCCTAAAACCTCTATAAAACCATCAAACTAGATTGTTCTGGCCAGTGTAAACCACTCTTGTTGACCAGTTAAATCTCATTTAAACCAGTAAAAAGGTTTACTAGTATTAGTAGGTTTAGTTGGTTTTTTCAGACTGGTAAACTTGGCATTTCATCTGGTTCAATAAGGTGGTTTGCGAGTCTTAGTAGGTTTGGTGTTTTTTTTTTTAATTAATGACATTGGTTTTCATTTAGTTTGGTTGATCCTAATGCCTAAAACCTCTATGAAACCATTAATCTAGACCCCTCTGGCTGGTTAAACTCACTCTCTATGATGGTTTGCTAGCCTTATTGTGGTTTGCTGATTTTCCACAGTGGTGAAATTGGCTTTTGGTCTGGTTTAGCTGGTCCAAATGCCCAAAACCTCTATAAAATCATCAAATTACACCATTCTGACCAGTGTAAACCACTCTGTTGACCAGTCGAAACCAACAAACCACATTTAAACCTGCAATAATATGACTTGCTGGGCTGAATAGGATTAGTTGGTTTCCCAGTTTGAAGTTAGATTTCATCTGGTTTAGCTGGTCTAAGTGCCAAAAACCTATATAAAACCATCAGATCTTTAATTAGTTTGCGGTTAATTCAGCAAACCACATTTAAAACAAACTATTTGCTGGTCTGAGAAGGTTTAGTTTAGTGCTGGGCCACTCTGGACAATACTGGTGGCCTTGCAAACCCCAAAATCCAACTGGGTTGTGTTGTTTTTGCTTGACAGAGCTGTGTATTGCCAGTCAGCGTTGTTTCTGTGACTGTAAACTCATAGCTGTAGGTCGCAGTGGCAGCACAGGAATGTAAACATCGCCATGGATGAATGTCAGAGGCCAAACTCTGGGATGCGGTTAGTCGTTGTAGCACTAAATGTCTTGATCTCGACGTGAACAGCATAACTGAGTTTTGCTGCTGGTTTCTGGTATTGGCTCGGTCTCAGAAATACCTCAGCATCTGGAAGAGAATCTGCCTAGCGGTTCCCTGCTGTAGTGTTTTCCTCTATCAGGGAGTGAATGACTGCGACTGGAGCGCTGCTGGAATGCTGAACTCCTGATCCTGTTTGTGTTTCTCATTAAATGACTGTTTGGGCTCTGATCTGCAACCGTTCGCCACACTGCACAATCTTTAAGTCTAATCTCAAATAAAAGCCTCAATAGTACACAACTAAAACTATAAATGATTTAAATGACATGTTGCTTAAAATTAAACATCGCTGAAGGTTTGTTATAAAGTTTTAAAAAGTTATAAAGTTATAAAGTTTATGGTGTATAGTTCTATAGCTTATGGTGTAAAGCTTAAATGGTTACTATGGTGTTTTGGATAAATGTAAGATTATTGTAATGCTATTGCTACAGCATTTTTTTAGGTTGATAAGGTACTTTGGATGGTTGCTACAATGTTTCTAAAGGGTTGCTATAAGGTTTATAGTGGATTTTAGATGGTTACTAGGGTGTTCTGGAACATTGTAACGTTGTTGCTATATGATTGCTACAGTAATTTAGGTAGCAAATGAGGTATTTTGGATAGTTGCTACAATGTTGCTATAAGATTTATAGTGTATTGTAGGTGGTTACTATGGTGTTTTGGATCATTGTAACATTGTTGCTATGCGATTGCTACAATATTTTAGGTGGCTGATTGGTATTTTGGATGGTTGCTACAGTGTTGCTGTAAGGTTTATAGTTTAGTGTATTTTAGATGGTTGCTATGGTGATTTGGATAATTGTGACATTGTTGCTATGCAACAACTACAATATTTTAGGTGGCTGATAAAGTATTTTAGGTGGCTGATAAAGTATTTTGGACGGTTGCTACAGTGTTGCTAAAGGATTGCAATAATGTTAGTAGTTTATTGAACTTTAGATAGTTGCTATGGTGATTTGGATCATTGTAACATTGTTGCTATGCAATTGCTACAGTATTTTAGGTGGATGATAAGGTACTTTGGATGGTTGCTACAATGTTTCTAAAGGGTTGCTATAAGGTTTATAGTGTATTTTAGGTGGTTACTATGGTGTTTTGGATCATTGTAACATTGTTGCTATGCAATTGCTACAATATTTTAGGTGGCTGATGAGGTGTTTTTGATGGTTGCTACAGTGTTACTAAAGGATTACAATAATGTTTGTAGTTTAGTGAACTTTAGGTGGTTGCTATAATGTTTTGGAACATTGTAACGTTGCTATGCGATTGCTGCAGTATTTTAGGTAGCTGATGAGGTATTTTTTATGGTTGCTACAATGTTGCTATAAGATTTATAGTGTATTTTAGGTGGTTACTATGGTGTTTTGGACCATTGTAACATTGTTGCTATGCAATTGCTACAATATTTTAGCTGGCTCATTGGTATTTTGGATGGTTGCTACAGTGTTGCTGAAGGGCTGCTATAATGTTTATAGTGGATTTTTGATGGTTACTAGGGTGTTCTGGAACATTGTAACATTGTTGCTAAATGATTGCTACAGTACAGTATTTTAGGTAGCTAATGAGGTATTTTGGATGGTTGCTACAATGTTGCTATAAGATTTATAGTATATTGTAGGTGGTTACTATGGTGTTTTGGATCATTGTAACACTGTTGCTATGCGATTGCTACAATATTTTAGGTGGCTGATTGGTATTTTGGATGGTTGCTACAGTGTTGCTGAAGGGTTGCTATAAGGTTTATAGTTTAGTGTATTTTAGATGGTTACTATGGTGTTTTGGATCATTGTAACATTGTTGCTATGCGATTGCTGCAATATTTTAGGTAGCTGATGAGGTATTTTGGATAGTTGATACAGTGTTGCTGAAGGGTTGCTATAAGGTTTGTAGTGTATTTTAGATGGTTGCTATGGTGTTTTGGACCATTGTAACATTGTTGCTATATGATTGCTACAGTATTTTAGTTAGCTGATGAGGTATTTTGGATGGTTGCTACAGTGTTGCTGAAGGGTTGCTATAAAGTTTATAGTTTAGTGCATTTTAGATGGTTACTATGGTGTTTTGGATTATTATAACATTGTTGCTATGCAATTGCTACAGTATTTTAAATGGCTGATGAGGTATTTTGGATGGTTGGAACAATGTTTCTAAAGGGTTGCTATAAGGTTTATAGTGTATTTAAATGGTTACTATGGTGTTTTGGATAATTGTGACATTGTTGCTATGCGATTGCTATGGTATTTTATTTGGCTTATAAGGTATTTTGATGATTGCTACAGTGTTGCTAGAAGGTTGCTCTAAGGTGTATAGTGTATTTTAGATGGTCACTATGGTGTTCTGGAACATTGTAACATTGTTGCTATGCTATTGCTATGGTATTTTTTGGTGTCTGAAAAAGGTACTTTGGGTGGTTGCTACAATGTTGCAAAAGTGTTGCTATAAGGTTTATAGTTTAAAGTGTATTTTAGATGGTTACTTCGTTGTTTTGGATAATTGTGACATTGTTGCTATGTGATTGCTACAGTATTTTATTTGACTGATAAAGTATTTTGAATGGTTGATACAGTGTTGCTAAAGGGTTGCAATAAGGTTTATAGTGTATTTTAAACGTTTACTATTGTATGATATTTTGGATCATTGTAACATTGTTGCTATGCAATTGTGACAGTATTTTGTTGGCTGATAAGGTATGTTAGATGGTTGCTGCGATGTTGCTAAAGGGTTGCTATAAGGTTTACAGTGTATTTTAGATGGTTACTATGGTGTTTTGGAACATTGTAACATTAATGCTATGCGATTGCTACAGTATTTTAGGTAGCTGATGATGTATTTTAAATGGTTGCTACAATGTTGCTTAAGGGTTTATAGTGTATTTTAGGTGGTCACTTCAGTGCTTTGGATCATTGTAACATTGTTGCTATGCAATTGCTATTGTGTTTTAGGTGGCTGATGAGTTATTGGTTGCTACAATGTTGCTAAAGGGTTGCTATAAGGTTTATAGTTTGGAGTATTTTAGATGGTTACTATGGTGTTTTGGATAATTGTGACATTGTTGCTATGCGATTGCTACAGTATTTTATGTGGCTGATAAGGTATTTTGAATGGTTGATACAGTGTTGCTGAAGAGTTGCATAAGGATTATCATGTATAATGTACATTATTTTAGTTACTGTGGTGTTTTTGGATCCCTGCTACACTTTTTCATGAGCTGAACTCCAAGAAAGCTTTTTCTTTTTACACAAAATGTCTATTTCTCTCAAAAATTGTTCGCGTATTTGTCTAAATCTATGTTAGTGATGCTAGATGATCGAAACGCCATCAATAACACACAGCTGTGTTTGTTGTCCAACTTTCCAGATGGTGGCTAGACTAAAATAACTAAATAAAAGTCCATTAATGCACTTTTTCATTATATTTGTTTGTTCAAATGATTAAGTCAAGAAAAAACAAGATATACTAACACTAATCCTCCTTGGCAACAAATTAGCTGTGTTGCTAAGCGACTAGATGGTTGCTATGATGTTGTATTTTAATTAAGCTGCATAATTTCACAACACATCAACAACAAAAAGTGTAACAAGCAAAATATATATTCTTGTATTTCAGGCTCCTCGTTGGAGCTCCCTTCGAGACCAGCGGTGAACACCAGACGGGCGACGTCTACAGATGTCCACTAGATAGCAAACGCACAAACTGCACACGACTGCATCTAGGTATCATATCGCCATTCTGACTCCAAAAAAGCATAATAAAATGAATGAGTTCAAATTAGGGCTGCACAATATACCAAAATGAACACTAAAAATATAATGACAGTATATGCAATATCTATATTACAATTATTTAACGTGTGTGATGCGAGCAAAGGTTGTTTATTCAAGTTTGACCAATCACATAGAGCATTACTATCTTTAGACCCGCCTTCTCATTAGGTGCTGTTCTGCTATTGGCTGAAGCGGCCCAAAGATGAACCTAGAGCTAAAAATAAACAAATAACAACAGCAAATACTAGTTTTCAGTGATTCACAGTGTTTTAAAGTCTAAATATTTGCACTTTGACATATTTTACCTGTTTATTTTAGTTTGATACATCTTACATATATGTAATTTCTTGCTAATAAAAAAATCTAACAAAATTGCATGTAATATCTCAAGAAATATCGTTACTGAAATCCTCAACAATAGATAATTTTTCGCTGTATCGTGCAGCCCTAGTTGTAATATAAGAATATAATGTCATATTGTTTTGTCTCAACTTTCTCTTGCCGTTTGGCTGTTTTCAAGGAAAGATATCGCTGAACAATGTTTCCGAACGCAGAGATAAAATGAGGTTGGGAATGACTCTGGCTACGAACCCAAAGGATAACAGCTTTGTGGTAACTTTCATGATCTTTTTCTCGATGATTTTAAAGGTGCAGTATGTAGGACAGACACCTAGTGGCTTAAATAGGTATTGCAGCCTAAGTTCAAAACAAGCAACGACTCGACAAAACGCAAGTTGCCAGAGCATGCATCATGATTGAGCCTTATGCCGCGGTCACACTAGAGTTTGAGCATGCATCTGACGTACGGCACAGCAAAAAGGCGTGCGATTAAACAAGATGAGTAGAGCAATCGCTCCATATTTTACATTTCTGTCCAGAGAGGTCATGTTTTGATCTTCGATTGATCTCACATGATGGGATTTCGCAGGTCAGAGTTCACCAATCTTGAACTGCGAAACTTGTCGCACGATCTTGAGTATCTGGTCTGTCGCATTTGCATAAGTATGATTGGAAGTCTATGGGGCGATAAGTGCAGTGTGACCGCGGCTTGACTCTGCTCAGCTAATGTTTACATTTGTAATAATATTTGTATTATTGGCTAATTAAAAAACACCTCATGTGTATTTTTTAATAACTTGTGTCTCCTTTTGGAGGCTGCTGCTGTTCTTTAGAGCAGTGCTTCCCAACCTTTTTTTTGCCTGAGATCCCCTTTTCCCCTGGAAAATATTGTAAGGCTTCCCTCCACATTTAATGATATTGTCACTCATCAGTGGTGGAAAGAGTACTGAAAAATCATACTCAAGTTAAAAGTGCCATTACTTGCCCAAAAATGTAGTGCAAGTAGAGTAAAAGTATCTGTAGTAAATATTACTCAAAGTATGAGTAAACAGTAGACCTTTCAGAAGTACTCAAGAGTAGTGAGTATTACACTGTGAAAAGCTGATGCGTTTACAGAATGTTACGTTTACACATCCCTGCACAAACAACATGTGCTGTATTTAGGGATCTTCCTATTTTCGTTCGTCCCTTCCGACCTTCCTTCAATTATCTGTTTGTTCTCTCCTTCCTTCATTCATTCGTTTGTTTGTTCCCTCCTTCCTTCGTTCACAGGTCCTTTTGTTTATTCATTCATTTAATTGTTCCTTCCTTAGTTTGTTCAGTCCTTCATTGAATTCTTCCTTCATTCGTTTGGTCCTTCCTTCTTTCCTCCCTTCATTTGTTCGCTCATTCTTTCTTTCATATTTTTGTTCCTTCATTAGGTCCTTTGTTCATTTGTTTGTTCATTCCTTCTTTCCTTCCTTAGTTTGTTCAGTCCTTCCTTAAATCCTTAATTTATTTGGTTCTTCGATCCTTCCTTCCATTCCTTGTTTGGTCCTTCCTTTTATTTGGCCCTTTCTTCCATTCTTCATTCGTTCCATTTAGTGGTTGTTTAAGGCTGTTTGGTGATTTCAGTCCTCATACAGTCGACATCCATCATTTTCAGTCACATGCAGTCTATAAACAGTCT
>CAIGQQ010029017.1:26857-64404 GCA_903798035.1 Danio albolineatus | reverse complement strand
GTCGCCACAGTGGAATGAACCGCCAACTTATCCAGCATATGTTTTACGCTGCGGATGCCCTTCCAGCTGCAACCCATCACTGGCAAACATCCATACACACTCATTCAGACTCATACACTAAGGACAATTTCGTTCATTTTCTTTTCGGTCGCCACCGTGGAATGAACCGCCAACTTATCCAGCATATGTTTTACACAGCAAATGCCCTTCCAGCTGCAACCCATAACTGGGAAACACCTATACACACTCATTCATTCGCAAAACTCCATGCAGAAATGCCAAATGACCCAGCAGGAGCTCAAACCAGCAACCTTCTTGCTGTGAGGCGATCATGCCACTCACTGCGCCATCGGGACGTCATTGTTACAGTATATTAATAATAAATGTTAACATTTTTATAAGAAGCTTTTAAGATCATATTGGATATAAATATATATATATATATAAAATAAACACCAATTATGTTTTTATATGACGTTTTCTATATCATATTGGCCAAACATGTAGATAAAAATGAATGAATAAATAATAAAGTGTAAAGTTATTTATTGAGGAGCAGACCCTTCTGCTTTTGAATATGAACACATAGCTCCAAGCAACATGTAATTGCAGTTTGATAATGGAAAAACAAATCAAAGGCTACATATATGTGTCCTGCAATGAATAAATGATGAGTGTTTCTGCGTTAGAGAGACTGCCGTTTCTCTCCGCAGTTATACATGTTTAATATTTCGACGCATTAAGTTTGACTTTCACATCTGTGTGCAAAATTATACATGAAACCAAACACACCCGCAGTCAAAGACTTTGACCTCCGCAGACGTCTCAGAGCCGACTGACAATCCGTGTGTAATTATTAATCCACACACACACACATGTGGAGAATGAAGAAGACGGAGATGTTATAAAGTTATCCTTGAAGCTTGTTTAGAAATGCCAAAGTCTAAAGACGAGCTCGAGCGATTAAATGAAGCGGCGTTTCGTTCTCACTGAAGCTGTTGATCAACAATGCAGTATAAATGCGAGATATTTTTACAGTTGAAAATAACATAATGCGCTCAGCGTAATTGAGTACAGCCCGTTTTGACAAGTAATATTTTTATCCATTTCTCAGTGAATATAAACAATGTATTTTGGTGTATTTCAACAAAACTGATTTTTTAAACAGATATGAAGAGTTTCGTTGCAAAACGCGATAAACATTTTTTGACATTTGGATTTTATGATTGGAATTCACTGTTCAGATGTTTCTTATCTATGTGTGAATTGCTTCCATTAACACAATTTAAGAATGAACATTTTAGGCCACTACACAATGTATTTTTTCACAAAACGCGATATCCGCCAGAACAGTTTCTTTACAAAGTGCGATATAACAGTTATAAAACTGTTATATAAAGAACAGATATATGCATGAGCTCAGCATCCCCTGGGAGGAGAGTCACCGCCGGCGAAGTGCTCCGAGTTTGCTCATTGATTTAATGATAATATCTAAACAAAAAAACATGTTTTTAAAAAGAGGATTCACTAGGCTAACTAAAAACGTTTGCCATTTAATTGTTTATACTGTAGGCGAGCTGTCAGTCACAGGCTACGTCCGTCTGTCAGTCAGAGAATCAAAGCTTCAGAGTCCAGCTAACCTCATGGATTTTGATGACGGATTGGAGCCGGTCATTCCAGCTGCATAATAATAACAACAATAATAATAATAATAATAACATTATTACTATTACAGTGAAATAATTCATTAAATATGACGGGACAAGGCGAGCTTGTGTCCGCGGACTCAGTGAAACAGAAACTGCGCCATCGTGGCTCCGCCTGCTCTGATCATACAGGTTTGGTTTTCAGCAGCGGTGTTCAGGAGCCTCCACTCTTTCTGTAACGAGCTACAAGTCGTTTATTTAACTAACTTAATCTTACTTATCTATATTATAACTAATCACAATTAGCCCGAAGCTGTTAGTTTGCTCTGACAGCTCAGCCGGAATGTTGTTATCCGACCTTTTCATTCAGGGACTGGCCTGGATTACTGGCACACGCCAGAGGCACATTATGTCTATTATGGCATTATGTGTTTGAATATTATGAATATTTACGATCTATTGATAAATTATTGTTAATTTTCCCACTGATGATCCAAAAGTTTTCTTCAAATGCCGCAGTGAAGCTGCTTAAAGCCATTGGTGCCCCAGCAAAAAAAAAAAAGAAAAAGTGATGTTATATTGTGTACGTTCTGGCCAAAACTAACTCAGAATCTTATCATTAATAATCAATCTTTGTATACACTGTTCCATATAGTTTTTATTAATTTTAACCAATTTAAGATGTTTGACAATGTTAAGATAAATATGTTGCATTTTGGCATGCTTTTTGAAAAAGTGACTTATATGAATATTTGTAATAGTCTGCAGTGCTATAATGTCTGGGTTCGTGTTGGCTATTATGCTACAAAACCCTTGTATTGAACTACCAGTGCTTTTTCTGCTATTTTGCAGACTTATTTCTCCACATGTTACCCTTTATATTATTTCAAACCACCAAAATGTCAGTAAAAGTCACTTTGTTAAATTGAAGAATTGACATTTCAGCATCAAAAGTCAACAGAGAAGAGATCACATTAACGATCAACTGTTAATTAACACGTTTCTGCAGTGTTCTTTCTATTTCAACAGATTGCAAGATGTAAATTAATCGTGCAAAGCTGAATTTTCAGCATCATTACTCCTGTCTTCGGTGTCGCATGATTCTGCAGAAATTACTTTAGCTTATTCTGATTTTTCATATAAGTATGTTTATTGAATATATACTTAACATTATGCAGAATGTAAGAATACAAAGAGTATCAGGACATTATTAAGCAATTAGCAAAATAAAAATAATAATAAGAACAACTTTATTAATCTGGGGTTGCCACAGCGGAACAAACCACCAACATATCCTGCATGTTTTATGCAGTGAATGCTCTTCCAGCTGCAACCCAACACTGGGAAACATACATGCACACTCATTAACACTCATACACTACGGATAATTTAGCTTACCCAGTTCCCCTATAGCGCATGTGTTTGGACTGTGGGGGAAACCGGAGCACCCGGAGGAAACACACTCTAACACGGGGAGAACATGCAAACTCCATACTGAAACGCCTGCTGACCCAGCCGAGGCTCAAACCAGAGACCTTCTTGCTGTGAGGCGATTGTGCTACCCACTGCGCCACCGTGGCGCCCCATAATAATAATAGTACAACACTTCCTCCCCCACATCCATACATGGTGTAATTGCCACAAATTTTGTCATATTGATGTTACATAAAGATAGTTGCAGTGGTTGATGGTAATAATTAAACAATAATGTCCAGAATGGAATTAAAATATGCAATAAAACATTGATCTAAACAATAACATTAAATACGAGAAAGTAACAATAACAACAACAATTATTACTAGCGATACTAGCAATTATTATACAAAATAATTAGTTATCAAGGTCGACACAGTCACTCAGTGGTTAGCATTTTCATGTCACAGCAAGAAGGTCACTGGTTCGAGTCCCGGCTGGGTCAGTTATCGTTTCTGTGTGGAGTTTGCATGTTCCCCCACAGCCCAAACACATGCGCTATAGGGGAGTTGAAGAACTAAGTTGGCCGTAGTGTATGAGTGTGTGTGTAAATGTGAGATGGATATGGGTGTTTTCCAGTACTGGGTTGCAGATGGAAGGGCATCCACTGCATAAAACATATGCTGGATAAGTTGGCAGTTCATTCCACTGTGGCGACTCCTCATGAATAAAGTGACTAAGCCGAAGGAAAATGAATGAATCAATTATTAAGAGGTAATGTGTAAAGGGCCCCCAGTATAATCAGTCATTGGCCTTTTGTCTGACAGAATATAATATTTGCTCAGGGGTAGTATAAGATGCAAGCTCACTGACCCAGTGTTTCTCTCTGGGGGGGTACTCATTTCCATTTTTTAAGTACATTTTTTCACAGCAGTGCTTGCAGGCAAAATAAAATAGCTTTTGTAGTAGGTCAATTGAAGTGAACTGATATCATCTAACATCCAAATTTCAGGATCTGGTTCAGTTTGATATTTCAGAAGATGTTGTAATGACAATTTCCAGAATGTCTGGAGCTTATTCTGACTGTTATACACATTACTACTCTATATGTTATGTTTTGCAACATGCAAAAAGTCCCAATGACGCTATAAATTACGTCATCGGAAGGCGCCGCGAATGGCAGCCTCGGTGCGAAGCTCCCCAGCTGTTGCGATGTTTTTGTTTGTTTTTCCTGTTTTGTGTTCATCCAACATGATCAGTTATACCAGGGATGAGCTGCTGAACATTCTGCAGTGCACACCAATTGATCACCAGCCGGTTCTGGACTTCTCCGGCGTTTTGCAGAGCGTTGTCCTCGGCTGCGCGGCGTCTCTATGGAGACGCTACAAGACGCGCAGGCGGGGAAAGCGAGCCGGCGCGCTCATCAAAAACAGACTGCGCGGTTTCAGAATGCCGCTTCCTAGCATACATCTCGCAAATCTACGCTCTCTACCTAACAAAATGGAGGAATTACTTCTGCTCACACGCATAAATAAGGACTTTAACAACTCTGCTGCGCTGTGCTTCACAGAAACCTGGCTAAACGAAGCCATTCCGGACAGCGCACTACAACTACCGGACTTCCAGCTGTACAGAGCAGATCGCGACACGGAGGCAACGGGGAAAACGCGCGGTGGAGGGACATGCTTTTACATCAACAGGAGATGGTGTACGGATGTAACTGTGTTAAAGAAGATGTGCTGTCCTGACGTGGAAGTGCTTCTCATTAACTGCAAGCCGTTCTACTCGCCGCGGGAGTTTTCCTCGTTTATCCTGACCAGTGTTTACATCCCACCGCACGCGACCGTGAGTACTGCTCTTTCACTGCTGGCTGATCTTATCACAGAGACAGAACATAAACACCCAGACTCTGTTTTTATCATTCTTGGGGACTTTAACCAGGCAAAACTCACACATGAGCTGCCCAAATTCAGACAGCACATCACATGCCCTACCAGAGACAATAACATTCTGGACCATTGCTACACAACAATAAAAGATGCATATCGCTCCGTGGCCAGAGCAGCTCTAGGACTCTCTGATCACTGCCTGGTTCATCTTATACCAACTTACAGGCAAAAACTTAAAACTACTAAGCCAGTATTAAGGACTGTTAAGAGATGGACCAACGACACAGAGCAGGTCTTACAAGCCTGCTTTGAATGCACTGACTGGAGCGTTTTTGAAGCGGCAGCCACTGACCTGGATGAGCTCACAGAGACCGTAACATCATACATTAGTTTCTGTGAGGAGTTATGCATCCCTACCAGGACCTACTTATCATTTAACAACGATAAACCATGGTTCACACCAAAACTTAGACAGCTTCGTCAGGTCAAAGAGGATGCCTACAGGAGCGGGGACAGGATTCTCTACAACAAGACCAGGAACACTTTAACAAAGGAGATTGGACTGGCTAAAAAGAACTATGCAAAAAAGCTGGAAAACCAGTTTTCTGCTAACGACCCTGCATCAGTGTGGACTGGTTTGCGAACCATCACGAATTACAAAGCATCTCCCCCCAGTATCGATGGCAGTAAACTTCTCGCTAACGACCTGAACACGTTCTACTGCAGATTTGACACCTTCGACCAGACACCCTCTACACAGCCATCAACACCTCTAGCCACCTCCAGCCAAAACCGCCCTGACCATCTTTATACACAGCCATCAACACCTACAGACATCTCCCTCTCCCCCCCTGATCTTCAGATCAGTGAGGATAATGTGCGTCAGGTCTTCAGTAAGCAGAAGAGAAGGAAAGCGCCAGGCCCAGACGGTGTCTCACCAGCCTGTCTGAGAACCTGTGCTGACCAGCTGGCCCCCATTTTCTCGCAGATCTTCAACAGATCATTGGAACAGCGCATAGTTCCATCCTGCTTCAAACGCTCCACCATCATCCCAATCCAGAAGAAACAAAAGATCACCGGACTCAACGACTACAGACCTGTCGCCTTAACATCTGTGGTCATGAAGTCATTTGAAAGACTGGTTCTAGCATATCTGAAAGACATCACCGGACCTCTGCTGGACCCCCTGCAGTTTGCCTACAGAGCAAACCGGTCTGTGGATGATGCAGTCAACATGGGACTGCATTATACCCTACAACATCTGGACAAACCAGGGAATTATGCAAGGATTCTGTTTGTGGACTTCAGTTCTGCCTTTAACACCATCATCCCATCACTGCTCGAGCACAAACTGACCCAGCTCTCTGTTCCTAGCTCTGTCTGTCAGTGGATCACCAGCTTTCTGACAGATAGACAACAGCTAGTCAGAATGGGCAAAATCATGTCTGACAGCCGCACCATCAGTACTGGTGCCCCCCAAGGATGTGTTCTCTCCCCACTGCTCTTCTCCCTGTACACCAACGACTGCACCGCAAAAGACCCCTCCGTCAAGCTCCTGAAGTTTGCGGATGACACTACTGTTATCGGCCTCATCCGGAACGGTGACGAGTCTGCATACAGACAGGAGGTGGAGCGGCTAGCTTTATGGTGCAGTTACAACAACCTGGAGCTGAACACGCTCAAAACGGTGGAGATGATAGTGGACTTCAGGAGAAACCCCCCTGCACTCCCCCCGCTCACCATCATGGACAGCACTGTGGCTGCAGTGGAGTCATTCAGGTTCCTGGGCACCACCATCTCTCAGGACCTGAAGTGGGACACTCACATAGACTCTATTGTAAAGAAAGCCCAGCAGAGACTGTACTTCCTCCGTCAGCTGAGGAAGTTCAACCTGCCACAGGAGCTGCTCGTGCAGTTCTACTCAGCTGTCATCCAGTCCATCCTCTGCACTTCAATCACCGTCTGGTTCGCCTCAGCAGCCAAATCTGACCTCCGTAGACTCCAGCGAATAGTCCGGACTGCTGAACGAATAACTGGCACTACCCTTCCTACACTTCAAGAACTGTACTCTTCCACAGTGAGTAAAAGGGCTCGCAAAATCAACCTGGACGCCTCACACCCAGCACACTTCCTGTTTGAACTGTTACCGTCTGGCCGGCGCTACAGAACACTGAGCACAAAAACTGCCAGACACAGGAATAGTTTCTTTCCTCAGGCCATCTACCTCATGAACAGTTAATATTTCTCCTATTGTGCAGTAAATGTGCAATACTTTCTCACACGCACTTGTACACAGCACCTAATAATAATATACAATGCAATACTTTTCCTTACGCATTTGTACACAGCACCTTATAACAACATATAATGCAATACTTACTCTTTTGCACGCAGCACCTTATAACCTGTATATTTATAACAAATCTGTACATACATTTCAACATCCAGATCGTTGGACTGCATCTCTGTTTAATGTCTATTGTCTTTTATAATATTTATTCTGTGTTGTCACTATGTCACTTTATGTACACTGGAAGCTTCTGTAGCCAAAGCAAATTCCTTGTGTGTGTGAAGCACACTTGGCAATAAAACTGATTCTGATTCTGATTCTGATTCTGATAAAAGGCCATAAACTGTGCATACATGAACGAATCTCAATATTGATTTAATCTTAGATTAGACATTTGCATTGTGTCATTGCAGTGCTATTAAATATTTAACTTGTAGCTGTTGTAATTAAACTCTGCAAACTTGTAAATGTCAGTATGTGGGTGGTGTTCATGATGCTGGAAAAACAATGATGTCTGAACATCTGAATGCTTTTTTTCTTCTTTATTTTCAAAGCAGAATGGCTTAAAAATACTGAAAACATGCAGATCAGTCTTATTATGCTTTTTTTCACAAGATTCATTCATTCATTCATTCATTTTCTTTTTGGCTTAGTCCCTTTATTAATCCGGGGTCGCCACAGCGGAATGAACCGCCAACTTATCCAGCATTTGTTTTACGCAGCGGATGCCCTTCCAGCCACAACCCATCTCTGGGAAACACGTCCACACATTGTCATTCACACACATGCACTACGGACAATTTAGCTTACCCAATTCACCTGTACCGCATGTCTTTGGACTGTGGGGGAAACCGGAGCACCCGGAGGAAACCCAAGCAACCATGGGGAGAACATGCAAACTGGCCCAGCCGGGGATCGAACCAGCGACCTTCTTGCTGTGAGGCGAACGTGCTAACCACTCGGCCACCGTGGCGCCCTTTTTCACAAGATGTAAAATGCATTTCTGATGCCTCTAGAGTGTGTACGTGTAGTTTCAGCTGAAAATAAAACACAGGTAATGTTTTATAACTCTCTGAAACTGACCCTTTTGGGGTTTGATCCTAATTGAGGCGTTTTAGTGGCTGACACTTTAAATTCAAATGAGATTGTGCTGTTTTCAGAAGAGGGCGGAGCATACGTTTCTCCCGGGATTCTCCTGTATTTTACAGTTGTATCCCGCTATCATCCCGTAAAGGTGTTTTCCCGTATTTCTCCTGTATTTTCAGTCTTTCTCTGAAGGGTGGCGATAAACATTAAAGAGCCGATCCTCCCTATACGCAACCCATACCGCCGCACCACCAGGGGCCGCCCCTTGCTCTTAAATGTGAGTCAGTTCTGTGCTTTCGCTTTATTTAGGCATGAAACACTTTGAAATAAATATAAAAATGGCGGGATTCCCTTTCCTTTTCATTACAGGATACATCCTCCTGTGCAATCCTCAAAACAGTCATAAAGCGGTGCGTGACTGACAGACGCGCTCCATAGTGATGAACAGACGCTGTTTCCTAAACGCATTCTGTACATGCGATTTTAAGCGGAGCGATAGTCTGGGTTTTGGGTGCGTGTTCATATACACATAATTAATAATAATACCATCTAAAGATGTCGATCTTAGTGGGTTTTTTTCCCCAAACACAGCAATTTTTTCCCCTAAATGAGCATAAAAATTAGGAAAGCAATGCTTTGATTGTAACATTAGACGCATGTATTTTTAAAGTGACACCTCTGTTATTTAATGTAATCAAACGAAAACTCTAAATAAATGAGATTCATTTGCTGCTCTTATGTGTAATTTATACAGTGAAAATTTATGAGATTTGATAACTTGATTCTATTTGTTCATAAGAGCTATTAATTGTAATAATCTGAAAGGTTTTGCTTAACTATTTGCAGCTAATGTATACTATATAGTATTTATTTTTAGGATAATTATAATAATTAAACATATTACTGACCGTTCAACTGTGTATTTACAATGAAACAGCTCCAGAAGAACATATTAATTTGGGGGGGGGGGTCCCTTATTTTCTCATCCCAATGTTGACAGGTATGGGGCGGAGCTACGTAACAGATTCAAAGCTCTAATGGCAGGGGGCTGCTTCTCACTCAGGGCTGTTTATGCTAATGAGGGAGAGATGGGCACTAGTGGGCGGGTCTTTCCCCGCTAATGTCACGTACAAAGGGAGAATGTCAATAAAAGTGTTTCTGCAGGCCATTTTTATCAGGTCTAATTATAAAATATACAATTAATTAATGTTTACCAATAGAGGCTGGAGATACTCACACACTGCTGACACGCAGCTGTGTTTAAACCATGTATAAAAGTGATTTTTGCATAAAGGTCCCCTTTAATATATATTAAAATGTCCATTAGTGCCTTTAATCGCCGTTGAATTGCACTGGAAAAAAATGCATTAGTTTGCAGTCAATTTAATTCAGTTGTTTTTATTTTTACAAATTAAATATATAATCCTTACCAAAAATGGCTGAAGTCTTGCTTATATTATCACAAGTTTCTCCTATTTCTCCAAGTTTCTTTTTGAATGGAAATGACTTTGTGTGCACTGTAAAACCCAACAGTCAACTTTATCAAATGAAATGAGTGTAGTCAACTCAAAATTTACTGAAAGTTAATAGTACTCATTTGAAAAAAGTTTTGAGTTCAGTGTTCTAAGCCAGCTTAAATGGAGTAAGTTCACAGTACACATACAGATTAGTTTAACTCAAATGGTTTGTAGCAATCGCTTTCCTCAAACGATTTGAGTTGCCTTAACTTACTGGGTTATACAGAACTCAGTTGGTTTGAGTTCTCTTCATTTATTGGGTTTTACTGTGCTCAGATTGTATGGGAGGTAAATCCTGCCAATTTTAAATAAATAGAACAAACATTGGAAATTAAAATGAAAACCAGATAACAATTTTATTATAAAACACTGCTTGCAAAATACCTGCCAAAATTGAACATTTTGCTGAAATTGTTAATCTGGTTTTCATTTTAATTTCCAATGTTTGTTTTATTTATTTAAAATTGGCAGGATTTACCTTCCATAAGATTGCTTCGATTACTCAAATGGATTAAGTTCACAGTACTCGTTAGGATTTTTGAACTTATATGGTTTGTTGCAATCGGTTTCCTCAAATGGTTTGAGTTACCTTAACTTTTTTAGGAGTTAAACTGTATTTAAAGCATATAAATTAAATGAATAAATAATCAGCGTATAGGTTCATAATAATCAGCACTTTCAACAATTATTATTGCTCTTTATTGTTATTATTATTATTAGTTGTTATTATTGATTTGTAGTACATATTGAGTTTATATTAATTTTATATGTTTATATTGCGCTGTATTATACAATATAATGTGTGTAGAGTATTTTTAATTCAGTATATGTTTTTTGTTTTATTTAAATCTACAATTGATTTGGGCATTTTTGTTTTTACATGGTTAATATTTGTCTGAATTTATGATCAGTAATAAATACCAAATATTTACATTTGTACACTGGGTTTCCTCAGTATTAATTCCTAAGTCAAATAAATTGTTATTTTTATGATATTATAAACAGTCAAAGTTAGTTTGGACTGCAAAAAAACATATATTTTCCACCATATTTATTCCTATACAAACATTTAATCCTTAAATCAACATACATTCATTTTATATGCAAAACGGCACAGGATATTAACTCCTATATCATGAGAATTTAATTAAAATTGAGTTCTTGTTGACAACGAGAGCAAATATCTGCTGGTGGCATCAGAATATCAAACGTGTTTTCCTTTTGATTTAAGATTTATTCTTCTGACCTATTTTGTTTAACTTTTCAGAAAACAAGCCATTTGGATTTTTGCATGTTTAGATATCTGAAAACATAAATATTGACTAATATTAAGAGTAATCTCTGTTTCTTCATTATAAATCGGACGTGAACAGATATTGTACTTGTAAAAAAGCCTTTATTTGCAATGTTTTATCTCCCAGTCTGCAATCAACACATAAAGCGCATGTAGGTCAAATATTTTTAGAGTTGAAAATTCTTCCCATTTCCAGCAGCTCATTGATAAGCGAGTTTGGAGACATAAAATAATCACTGCTATCTGTCCGCAGTTGTGCTGTCAGAAAATAAAGAGCTCAAACATGACAGATTCATGAGGAGGATTCGTCTGTGCTTCGGTTATTAAAAGATTCCAGGATCAAAACATCCTAAAATAACATTTTAGTCAATGTAAGAGCTCAAAGATACATGTCAGGTCTCATTGGAAACGCATTTCTCGAAGGAATTTAAGTCAAATTTATAAATACTGCGGTGAATAAAGTGATTTTTGAGTTGAAAATTGGCAAGAAACTGCCTCTAGGTTTGATGTTTTTGCTATATTTCTACAAGCTTGAATAAGTTTTATATATTTATCGCCAAAGTCATTCACACGAGTCACTTTAGCATGTATTTGTAAGCAGTTTGTGTATCATTTTTAACATGAAGTAAAAATTATTGTTAATTTATATGTTAAGTAGATGTAATTAAATTAGGGTGAATGTACTGCATTTTTTTTTGCATTAAGACAACTACAATTGAGTAAGTTCAACTTAATTTGTTTAAATTTAAACTAGGGATGTCCAGATCAGTGTTGGGTGTAACGCGTTACTAAGGAACTCGTTACTGTAATTAAATTACTTTTTCACTGAAAAAGTAAAGTAACTAATTACTGTTCATTTTTAGGCATTTTAATTACAGTTACTTATAATGTACCTGCGTTACATTGTAAAATAATTAAACTCGCTGAATAATCTTACACAATTTTATTAATTTATGTTCTAAAGGTAAAAGTAAACTCTGGTGCTTTAAAATCATCGTAGTGCAGATGCATGTGATAGCGCCGCGCGCCAGTTTGCTGCTAGTCATAAAGCGGAAGATGTCGGACTCAGCTGAAGCGAGTGGCTGTTTTACCAAATGAAAATATTCCCAGACAAGAACATTACAGTATTAATCAATTTATTTTTCCTCATTGCGCGCCTGAGTGCTGTAGCGCGCGGCTTTTTCAAGGCTATCGCGCACCTTACATGGGCTGGTTCATGAAGATTACTGATCGATAGATATGCAGAATAATATTTAAGAAGGTTACATTGCATACTAAAAATTATTATGCTTGTAATTATTATAGATTTTTTTTTAAATAGAATATGATAAAGATGATTCAGAAAACTAAAAGGCTAAACTATTTCATGTTTGACTCATATGTTTTATCTAAGTATTTATTATTTACAGAGTTACATTTTTATTATTTGTCCACTCAAGGTTTATAGAGATTTCAAGAAGTATTTAGTTAAGTTACTTATTGAGTAATTAAGTTACTTTTCAGACACAGTAATTAGAAATATTGAATTAAGTAATATTGATTAAGTAATTAGTATTTAGTAATTAATTACCTTTTTAAAGTAACTTACCCAACACTGGTCCAGATCCGATCATGTGATCGGAAATAAGGCCCAATCACGCGGTTTCGTATTCGATCAAAACTGAAAGTCACCGATCAGGACTTATTTTTTTAACACATCTATAGTTATGGCGTGGGACAGAGTTAGACCTCTTCCTTGCTTCACTCAGAAACAGCAATATGTGCGGCATGACATCACTTAGTTGCAGAGACTCCATTGGTTAAATGCCGGCAAAATAAAACACGAAAGTAGCTAAAAGCGGAAAGCGCGAGTATGTGGTAAAGTCCAGATAGGATACAGCTGTGAATACGCCAACTCACGGAAATCTCACAGCAATTCGTAACTTTTTGATTTAGTGGCTAATTCGTATGAAATCGTACAATCTAATTTATACAATTTTAGTACTATTTGCTCATCATCCAATGACGGTTGGGTTTAGGGGTGGGGCTGGGTTGGGTGCCACGCCTCCTTTTTTAAATCGTACATTTTCGTATGACTGAATTCGTACGAATTAGTCACTAAACTGGCAAAACGTAAAATACTTACGTTTTCTCACGAGATCAGGCTGGATGCGCACATCAAAATAGCATCATTTTTGTGACGCTTTATAATAATAATTAATATTTTTATTGTACTGTGACGGTTGGGTTAAGGGTTGGGGTTGGGTAGACGTTACAAAATACAATTTATTGGGTAATTTAATAAATAACGAATAATACTTGGTACAACTACTGTTTTTACATTACAGTGGCGGTTGGGTTTAGAGTTGGGGTAGTCGTTTATAAAATACAAATAATTAATTTATATATAATATAAATAATTCTTGTTAGGTGACATGGTGGCGCAGTAGGTAGTGCGTTCGCCTCACAGCAAGAAGGTCGCTGGTTCGAGCCTCGGCTGGGTCAGATGTAATTTCTGTGTGGAGTTTGCATGTTCTCCGCGTGTTGGCGTGGGTTTCCTCCGGGTGCTCCGGTTTCCCCCACAGTCCAAAGATATGCGGTACAGGTGAATTGGGTAAGCTAAATTGTCTGTTGTGTGTGTGAATGAGAATGCATGGATGTTTCCCAGAGATTGGTTGTGGCTGAAAGGGCATCTGCTGCGTAAAACAAATGCTGGATAAGTTGGTGGTTCATTCCGCTGTGGCGACCCCAGATTAATAAAGGGACTAAGCTGAAAAGAAAATGAATGAATGAATGAACTTCCGGCCACAACATCTGAGTATGTCTGCGGTCTGGAGGTATTATAAAGTTTATGACGACAACATTGCCATAGCAAACTGTGAGATATGTAAACTTGGGATTGCAAGATTGAAGAATTTATGTTATTTATTACTTGATTGTTCAAGCTAACTCACATAAGTGCTCTGTTTGTTAACGGAGTTGCTGAATGCTGAAATAAGGTGAATTAAATAAAAAATAAGTAACATCATGGATCTGTTTCTTTGTTTTTCTTTATTCTTTTTTTATGTAGTATAGAAGTATCAGATCGGGTTTCTGTATCAGTAGATCCTCAAAATCAAATGACTCTGACTCGATAGCAAAAAAACCTGATCAGGACATCCCTAATGTATACCAAATAAATTGCTTGCATATACTTACCTTAAAAATATTTGTAAAATATTTGAGTTTTTTCAGTGCACGCTAGATAATGAACACTGAATCTTTACTAATAGTTTTTATCCAATTATCATGCTCATTAAAAATATATTTCCTATAAATAAGTTGAGATAACACAATTCAAATGAGTAGAAATGCATAAATTAAATAATATCAGTGTATTTTGTATAATCAATATTATAGCGATTGCATATGTTAATCGCTGTTGTAGCTCATAATCAAATTACGTAAAAATCACGACGATACAAAGTCAATGTCATGGTATGTTCATGTTATGCTGATTTGACAATGATTCAGTCTTATCATTTCTGCTCACATGGGCTTTTTAATTTAATTTATAAATGTGAGCTCCTAATATGGCTAATAAACCCATCACACACATCCACACCTAATCATCCTTGTTTTCTCCTTTAGCTTCTGGCTTGAATTACCAAACATCTGCTCGCTTTCTGCATCCAAGGCTGTCTAATGAGGTAATATCCCACAAAAGAGCGATGAAACCGAAAACTGGAATGAGATTTACTTCAATATCATTCAATTATATCGTAACAGTCATGACACTGGGCTGTTTCTGTGCCATTTCTGTCAAAATCGTGTCCAGAAAAACACTATCATTGACCTTTGATATGTTAAGTTTGTCCTTTTTCCTCTTAAGATAAACATTTCTTTATTCTCAGTTACGGCTTGATCACATTATGAACGCTGTCTGTTATGTTACGACCGTCTCCATAACAACGAAGGTGGTGTTTATCATAAACGCGCGCTTTGCAGTTAAACGTTCGCGCTCTTTATGTAAGGACGGACTGTGATTGGCGGCCAGCGTGCTTCTCGGTCGCAAGCGTGAAAATTATGAGGCGCCAGAGTGGACAAAAGTCAAGCGACCGCAGAGAGACCGAGTATGTCGAGAGAGACCGAATGTGCGCGCGAGAGAGACCGAGTATGCGCGAGAGACCGAATGTGCGCGCGAGAGAGACCGAGTACGCTTGGGAGAAAACGAATGTGCGCTCGAGAGAGACCGAATACACGCAAAAGAAAACGAATGTGCGCGCGAGAGAGACCGAGTGCTAGCGCGGAAGAGAGGCCGAGTGCACGGGAGAGAGGCCGAGTATGGCGCGCGCGAGAGACCGAGAGACTATTAAAGTTACTATTATTAATAACTATTACTAATTCTACTATGTTTACTAATTTGTTTCCATGGGTTCTATTTGATGTAAAGATGACACATTTTGTTAATACAATTGTAACGTTTGTGAAGTTATAAGTTGCACTTTATTTAAGATAATTTGAGCTGTTATATTAATCTGTAATATTTTGAAAATGCATTTATACTTAAAGTGTATTACAATTTGAGCTGATATGTTGAACACCATTAAATAAGGCCATTATTATATTTTAATATGTAATAATTTATTAGGCCTGTAATAACAAACTGATAATAAGGATTTTTTAATTGCATTTTTAAATATTCTGTACCATATAATGTCTTGGGGACACAAATGGCACGGAATAGTTGGAATAACCCAATTACAAATGTTTTGGTGATACAAATTTGAATTGAGAGAGATTATACAGAGCCAACTCGTCATTCATTCATTCATTCATTTTCTTTTTTTCGGCTTAGTCCCTTTATTAATCAGGGGTCGCCACAGCGGAATGAACCGCCAACTTAAAAATGCAATTAAAAAATCCTTATTATCAGTTTGTTATTACAGGCCTATAAAATTATTAAATATTAAAATATAATAATGGCCTTATTTAATGGTGTTCAACATATCAGCTCAAATTTTAATACACTTTAAGTATAAATGCATTTTCAAAATATTACAGATTAATATAACAGCTCAAATTATAAAGTGCAACTTATAACTTCACAAACGTTACAATTGTATTAACAAAATGTGTCATCTTTACATCAAATAGAACCCATGGAAACAAATTAGTAAACATAGTAGAATTAGTAATAGTTATTAATAATAGTAACTTTAATAGTCTCTCGGTCTCTCTCGCGCGCCATACTCGGCCTCTCTCGCGTGCACTCGGCCTCTCTCCCGCGCTAGCACTCGGTCCTTCTCGCGCGCACATTAGGTTTTTTTGCGTGTACTCGGTCTCTCTCGCGCGCACATTCGGTCTCTCGCGCGTGCTCGGTCTCTCTGGCGCGTTTATCGGTCTCTCTCGCACGTACTCGGTCTCTCTGCGGTCGCTTGACTTTTGTCCACTCTGGCGCCTCATAGAAAATGGCGTTCGTCTGTGTGAATATATCGTTTTGGTGTCGACCTTTTTATTAATACTATACAGGTAAGATCACCTCATCATGAATTTAAAACCATTAACAAGTGTTTTAGTCGTTGTTATCTGCATGCTGAAATATGGAGCCTGTATGTTATGGCCAGGTGCGCAACTGCACATTTACTGAGGGGTATGCAGGTTCAAGTTTTGCGACCAACACCACCCCATCAACATGTCATAGTTCTGAACACAACTGAAATAGTATGTAGTAAAAGAACACTACGCATGTTAAGTTACAAAGAATTACATCTCATCACACCCCAAATTTCATCTCAATTTCATGAAATTGTATTTCAATTTTCCTGACTAAATGATTATAGGACCTTGACATGCCTTGGTTTTGTACTTTTTGTACTTTTGTTAAAACAAAAGGATAGAAATGGGAGTCCTAAATGGCAAGAAATACTTTAAAAAGCAATCACTTCACACATGCATACTATGAAAGGTGTCAGATCTGTCTTTGCATGAACAATTGACTGAAACTATTACACCTCACACAAAATGAAATAAAAAAGACTCAAATGTTTAGTGTAAAAATAAACAGAGACAAACTGCCTGAAATGTTTTATTTTATCAAAATGTCATGGGCAAACTTTTTCAACTAAATTTCATTAGTTTTGAGCAAATAAAGTTGCCAAGAGGCCTGATGTATCAATAAGATACATAATAAATGTATAAAAACATGTATATGGATCTTGATAGAAGGATTAATAAACATCTCAGTTCCAGAAAATGTGAATATTCTGACTGTTTGTTTATGTTTTACAGGGTTAAGAATAGTTATAATCGTCGGCGCCAGTGGTGTAGTGGTTAGTGCGTCGACACATGCACTCCGGTGTTGACGGTGACCTGAGTTCGATTCCTGCCTTGTGGTCCTATGCCGATCCTTCCCCTCTCTCTGCTTTCCTGTCAATACTCTATACTGTCCTGTCCATTAAAGGTGACAACCCTGAAAAAAAATTATATATAAAAAAAAAAAAGAATAGTCATAATCAAGTATATTACATTTATATAGGTGATTTTTTTAATCCAAATATTATTTTGTCTGAAATATATTCAGTAGGCCCACACGGAATCTGTGCGCACAGAAATCTGTAGGTGTGTGTAAATTTATATTGAGCAACGGATCAATCAAATGGTCATTAGAGGGGTGGTATAATTATTTATTTAATAAAATATATTATTATATTCAAATAAAATGCAGGATAAACATTTTTAACCAAAAATATTTATTTATTTTTATTATTTGATACTTTGATACACCCCTATGCGCCGCATATACTGCATACCCCCTTTTTGCGCCACTGGTTATGGCCACTCATGAGATATTTATTTATAATGCAGCTTATAAGCTGTATTATAATATATTCATATTATTTTATTTTCCAGAGCTGTGTTTGTTTTGTGTGAGTGGAGATATTTATTATTTTATGTATTTGAGATTTGCTGTCAAAACAAGCAACGTAAACACGAGAGATTGACTTATTCGCTAAACTATTTGTACAAATATAAAGATTAACCTCAATAACCCTTCTGCAAGTAGAGTTTAGACATTTTATTATTTACTTTTTTAGTTCAGATAAGAAAACAAACCTTTATTTCAGACGTGACAAAACAGAAAGTGACTCGAGTCAATTTAATAATGATATGATTGAACCGACTTGATTCTGTCAGATTGTGAAAGCAAAGACACCTTTAATGATGTATGGATTTAATATTAATACTAAATATTGATAAATATATTTTATGAATGAATAATGTACTTCAATGAGTCATTTTGCTTGCTTTCTGAATGTATGATCAGTAATGCGAATGACTCGTTTGCTTTATTTTAATGGATAGTTCACACAAAAATAACAAATAAATTAATTATTATTTATTCACTCTACCCTTTAAATGTAGCTACCTGTATTGCTTCTGAAGAAATCAGAGATGTAAATAATAGAGTATATGCTCACAGACTTTTAATTTTCAGACAACCAGCCCAATGGCTTCCGGTGAACTGTCTTACTGTTACAAATTCACCACGGTAAATATCTGTTTTCTTTAAAAGTAAGTGATGTTTACTGCCTGATAGATATATATGACATAAATCAGGTCTCAGACTGGATAAGATGCACTGCATTAAGTTCCATTAAAATATGAACATTTATGTTACCCCTGTATTTTCATTGGAGTTTCTGCGCTAGCCACTGACGGCGCGTGTGTTTACCAGTCTATCATCTCGTTTTATGCTTGAACAACTAAACGAATGCTTAAGTTTATTTAACTGATTGTATTTTAATGATATTACGTTGCAGATGATGTAAAATGAACCTTATAAAATTTAAAATAGCCACATTAACCTTTCACCAGATGCTTACTGTTGGCTGAAAACACTAGCTGTACATAAAGCCCATTGGAACGCAGTCATTTGTCACCACCTACTGGTGCAACAATGAAACTGCATTCATTCACTTGAAAATAAATGCATTATAAACTCCCAAAAAATGTGTTATGCAATATATAAATGCATTATAAACTCCCTAAAAGCATTATAAATAATAATAGATTTAAACAATATATGACTGAGGCAGTAAACAAAAGAATCTAGTGTAAGTGTCAGAGATTGTCAAGATTAAAGGCTTGATTTTAGCCACACCACCAGAAAAATCAGCACTGAACACGCATCAGCGCTCATTATGTTAAGACTCGCTTGATAACTTTTCATTTTAGGCCTGATCTCTCTAATGAACAGCAGGAGAATCAAACTATTTTTCTTTCTGACTCTCAGTTTGGGATTAAAATCAAACAAAAGGATCTCTGAAAGCGCTGTGATTATAACAAGATTGGCTATTAACATGCCGGGGCCGAACATTTGCATATCAATGCAGACGCTGTCATTGAAATTGATGTCTCATTATTTGCTTCACAAAGACTAATAAAAGCAGCACAAAAGACCTTCAACATGCTTTTAAATGTTTCATATTACAAAGAAAATCTGCACCCTTAAAAAGAATAATTATGTAGTAGCATTCGTTAAAATGAGCTGATGTCTAGTCAGGGTGTTACTTAAAGGCTGGTTTACACATCTGCGTCGAGTGATCGACATGACCCACAGCGCCTACATTGTGCATTGCTGTGCATTTATATTTCAGCATACTGTTTGTGTTGCTCTGCAATAACACACATCCGAAACGCTAGCTGGCAGTGAGGAGTTTATGTTCCTCTGTGTCCCGTTTCATTGTGGGTGTTTAGCTTATTTCCTGAACGCTACCTTAATGTACAAGTAGCTAAAACTCTCTACTTCAGAGACCTGCAACAACTTTAATCATAATGTAAACACAAAACAAAAGTTTCCATCTGGAGCTCCTTCACGGGACTCGACACTTGTAAACACTCGCTCCATCGGTTGCATTTTTGGAGAGGTGCGCGTCAGTGTTGCCATCGGCAACAGCAAGTTGTAATAATATGGCAAAAATTGTAATATTGACCAAATAAAGCCAAACTAAAATACAATAAGACTTTCTCCAAAAGAAAAAATATGCAATAGGAAATTATGCGAACAAATTCCTTAATCTAATATTCGAAAAATATGTAAAATTTTGCAGCAGGGCTAACAACTTTGTCTTTAACTGTATATATAGCTATTCTTTAGTATTTCTAAACATTTTACACATGAAAAGGTTAGCTACAAAACATACTTGTACATCTAATGTTAACAATGATCTAATGTTAAATAATTTAAAAACTACCTTGATATCTGTGTGTGTATTGCGAACCCCCCCTACAATATTTCAAGCCAGTCTCATTATAGATACTTGCCCCTATATACATTTCTGGAGATCGCAAAATGCGTCCCAGAAGCTGTGTTTTTGCCGGTTTTTGTTTTAACGATGCCACCAGAAGCCAATGTGTATGCTTTTTCAGATCTCAAATTTCTCTCGTGAGTGCCATTCGCGCCTGCTATTCTCGTGTAAATTCACCAGAGGCCGCTGTCGACTGACTGACCAATCGACCAATGCCCCACTCACCCTTTCCCTAAACCCAACTGATAGTGTTTTCAAAATCATCGATTGACCCAATCACCACCTTCCCTAAACCCGACCGATAGTGTTTTCAAAAATCATTGATTGACCCAATCACCACCTTCCCTAAACCCAACCGACAGTGTTTTCAAAAGCAATCCAGAAAAAGAAAAGCCCTCGCGGCCATCTGATTTTTACTACATTTTCACGTTCTCACCCTGTTATTTACTTGTTTATTTATTTTTTTGTTTTAGTATTACCTGCTTTCTGGAACCGTACTTCACCAGACTCAGTCCTTGATGTCATGATCAGCTCCTATCTGCATCTGCCGATGTACACAGGGAACCACCAGGCTACTGGTAACAGTGGAAAAGTCGTCCACATGGAGGTAAGCGGTCAGCTGGTAGCGCGAAAAGAAACAGAAGCTGTCGACAGTGTCATATATCTATATATATCTATATATCAGTGCCTATATCTTTCAAGAGTTCACACTCAGCTGATGATTGATAATATAGTGTATTTGGCATGCTGTCCCGGGAGAAAGACCCTGAGCTCAGAATATCCTTGAGCCCGGGGCTCCCTCCCGTTTAAAGGTCAAGAAGGGAGTTTGAGCTCAGGTAGGTCTCAAGAACTCCCCCTGCTTGTGAACGTGCTGAGATATATCTTAACTAGAGTTGCCTTAAGATGCTATTTAAAGTAGTCAATTTACTTATGTAGTATGTTTTTTGGACGGTGGGAGGAAACCGGAGAAACCGGGGAAAACCCACGCGAACACGGGGAGAACATGTAAACTACACACAGAAACGCCGACTGGCTCGAGGAGAGGCCGAACCAGCGGTGTTCTTGCTGTAAGGCAACAGTGCTAACCACTGAGCCACCGTGCCGCCCTATCAGAGAAGGGGAGGAGTTGGGGTGGAAGGGGGGATTCTTCAAGACGAAGATGACCAGAGTAGAAAGTTCTGGTGATTTATAGTGTGTCAGGATTCGTCTGATTGGAGCAATATGCAGAGCTGATGTGATACCAGCTGTGTTCAATCATGAGCAGGTGATCCTCTCGAAATTAATTTATAAATAAACCGCACTTAGTTTTAAAGACGAAATGCAGCCAGACGTACCTCTGCTTACATATTTCGCACTCTCCAGAAATGTATACAGGGGTACAGATTCACAATGAGCCTGTGTTGCATATATAAAATATCCATGCAACACAGCTTATTTCTAAATAACTGGTGGAATGATCTTCCCATTCCCACACAGACTGCTAATTCAAACAACTACAAACCCATTTGTTCTTGGAACACACCAAACGACAATCTCAAAACATTATGCGTTTCTGAGTGTGCCTCACACAGGTAAGTGTGCTTGACAAACCACCTGTATAAACATATAAAACACTCCGCTTTCTTTACTCCAACACTTAATTCTCTGAGCACTAACAGTTTCTTTGTATAACTAGCAGTTTTTGTGTGTATTGCCTCTTCTTGTTGGATCGCTGAATGCCTCCTCAATTATTAGTCTCTCTGGATAAAAGCATCTGCTTAATGACTAAATATAAATAACTACTGACCGGGATAACTTCATATAAATCATCAGTTTGATTGTAAAACGAGATAACTAGCCTTGTGGGAATTCTTGACACTCTACATTTCATCTCGACCATAAACTGCTGGAGAAACAAACAAAGCTTCCACCAAAAGGAATAAAGAGATGAAAAGTATTTTCTGCTTTCATTTTGTAGTGATTAGCATTTCAAAGAACTAGCTTCAAAACATACAAACAAAGCATTTGAAACGAGTAAAGGATATTTCGGGCTCAAGTTCTGAGTCCTCTATTCAGGCGTGATGTGATGAGTACACGACCCAGACACGCAGCAGGAGTTCGCTAAAGTCAGGACGGTGTCAAAACCTCAATTGCTTAAATTATAGGCCTACGTGCATCTTTAGGAACAAACAGGAGCTATGAAAACGTGAGGTGTTTTAAAAGTGATGTAACTTTCCAGAAATGACACATATAGTCACGTTGAGCCACATAATGCACAATTTTACATATGCAGGAGTATACCCCCTCACAGATCTCTCTTTTATATTATTTATATAATATTTTATATTATTAGATCAGGTTCATACAGTCATGAAAAACCTGAAAAAGTCATGGAATTTTGACATCCCTGCTGAAAAAGAACAGCTTAAAGAGCCCCTATTATGGGTTTTTGAGAATGATCTTCATCAGTGTGTACCACAGCTCTAAGTGCAGTGAAATGTCCAGCTGAGGCTTAAATCTGAAAGTGCAGTGTTTAAAACTATTGATTCATCTATAAAAGAGTCGACTCATAGTTCCTCAAACAAATCGCCGTTATTACAAGTCTTTAGCTGCTTCGGCATGACGTGGATACAAAACATAAGCCCCGCCCATTTGTGTGCGCGCAGCACTGGGAGATTCGAAACCCCTGACCCCGCCCAGAAACAACAGCAGAGAGCAAAGGTTGGGCGGTTTTGAATTTGATTGTGCAGGAGTCAGTCAGCTACATCTGGCAACACAGAGAAGAGCGCTGTAGCAGACATGTGTTCAGCTGGATATTACTGGAAGTGTGCAGAAGAACCAGAGATGAGACTGTGAAGAGTCAGTGGTTGAGGTTTATCTCTGCAGAAATGCCTCAGCATTAGAGCCCAGCCTTGTGCTGTGTTCCTCTGAGGAGCTTCTGAAATCTACACGCTTACACCGGAGGATTCAGAGCACCGTTTGTTAAAGGAAGGAGCAGAAAACCCTATTGATGTATGCAGGGGCAGACTAGCCATAGTGAGCACCCGGTGGCCTGACGGTGAATCTGGCCTGCTATCCAGCAAGTGTGAGTGCGTGTGAGTAAAACGGTCGCCTCATTGTTTTCTCCAGCTTGTAAATGATGTATTTAATTGTGTTTTGTAACTTGTAACCGCTTGTAGTGTCTCTGGTTAACTTGTATTCTCATATCGGGTCTAAAAGCATGTTGTAAACGCGACGCGTGCCGCTTTGTTTACGGATTAAAATGCGTTTGTGAGCTCGTGTTCCTCTGCTGTTTGTCGTTGCTATGGCTACATCAGCTCTCCTACACACGTGCGGCGGTCCTGTTTCATAATGGTTCAGCTTTTGCCGCTGTGTGCATTAATACTGCATGTGTGTCGCTGTTTTTACTTCTGGTTAAGAATAGAGTGATATGCTGGGAGACCGGGGGGTTAGTTTCGGGGGTGAGGTGTCTGAAATACGGGCGACTCCCGATAAAAACGAGTGTTGGCAGATATGCTCACGCACACACTATGATTACTTCAATATTGATAAGCCGTGGTGGGCATTCTCTTGCGCTGAGCGCTGTCGACCAATCGCAACAGACTGGGTCATCGGTCCAATCAGCGCAGTTTAGCATCGCGCTAAGGAGTTTTGGAACAAATGAATCACTGAACGATTCATATAGGAGTCGCTGGGATAATGAGGTAGAAATAAATGCAGATTATAAGACAATGAAAGTGTTTTTTGACCATGCATGCGTATTAGCCTGCTGTTGGAGACCCCCAAAACCAAAATATCACCCTTTTTAATGTATAATAGGGGCTCTTTAAAGCAGCCTAGGCTGGTTGGTTGGTTTTAGCTGGTCGAGCAGCCTGGTTTTAGAGGGGGGTTTGGCCTTTTCCAGGCTGGTTTCCAGCTATTTACAGCCTGGTCTTAGCTGGTCAGGCTGGAAATTGACCAGCCAAAGTCAGGTAAAACCAGCTTGACCAGTCTGGTTTAAGCCTGGCTAGGCTGGTCAAGCTGGTTCCCCTTCATATGGGAACTCCGACGTGTGTCTGAATCTCAGACAATGGGAGTTGTCAGACGACCAATCACTTCTGAAGATAAGAAAACGGGCCAATGAAATGACAATTGCATTGGCGGAGCTTCGCTCCACAGCTGAACCTGATGAGCTCGTTAGGGCTATATCAGTCAGCTGCGGAGGAGCTCCTTCAGAATTGTTGCTTCAGACCCGATCACGAGACTGCCAAACCTGATTTCATGATTGAAAACAGTTTTACTCACCAGTGCGGGGGAAGACGCAACAGCGGCAGTCGATTTGGGATTTCCTGTCCCCTGGGCGTTTCGCTGGTGTGCACAAAAGAGCAGTTTCCATTTAAAGAGGCAGATTCCCTAAGAGAGCAACACAGTCATCGACGTCTTTTTCAAGACGCTTGACTGTGCGTTTCTGGATGCGGTGATTCCTATCTCGGGATGATGGGCGCGGGTATTGCATCACAGGCTGGGGGTCCTACGTGTTGATGCGGTGCCCGCGGACAGCTCATGTCCTCACTGTGAGGGCATGGCTGTTGCACGGCTGAGATCGCGACTTCAGCCACCCCCGTTGCTCCCCGTGAAAACGGTTAGCACGCGGGCAGATCTGAGGATCACAGTGGGGGCTTATCCGTCGCCTTCGGGCCTGCGGACCCCCCACTCCTCCAGCATGCCCCATCCAGGCTTCGAGTGGTTGCGCGGTTCATCCCCCGGGATGCCCGCGCCTCCGCTTGATGACTCCAGAGATCAAAGGTTCATCGCGACATCGGAGGGCGAGCTGTTATGCTCAGATGACAGACCGGGCGCGCTTGCATCCTACGGGATGCAATGCGCTGTCACAGTTCTCGAATCCGACATAATAGCTGCGCTTCCTGGGCTGCTTCGGCGGTGTGGCTGGAGATGGCTTGTCCCCCAGTCCCACTGCCGGACCGACTAGAAGGTGTGACGTGCGGGCTGATGTAAGATGAATCTTCCAGCTCCCGTCCCCTTCTTCCCAGGGGCGCACAGCGAGCACACACTGGCATAGAGGGCGTTTTTCTCCGCCCGGTCCGGGTGCGCTTCCGCCTTCACCTCCCCTGATGGCGAGGCGGCCAGGGGTACGATGCTATTCCCCAGGTGGTGCGCGCGCAACTGAGGTCGCGGCAAACCCTTACATTAGGGCGAGTCACCCCTGATGCTCCCCGCTAAGCGGTTAGCACTCGGGCAGGCCTGAGGGTTACAGTGGGGGCTTATCCGTCGCCTTCGGGCCCGCGGACCCCTCGCTCCTCTCTATGCGCTCCGACGCCACTTGGAGGGGTAAGCTGAGACCCCCGTCCAAGGCGGGTGGGTTATCTGTGTCCTTAGCGGCCAGAGCCCACACTGCTGCGGGCCATGCCGCTTCTGCCCTGTCCCACGGCCTCCTGGCTGTGCTGCACGGGGGCGGTTCTTCCCCAGGCTTATGCGAAAGCACTGCACGGCGATCGACTATGCTCTCATGACCTTTTAAGTCGGCCGCCCGTGCCCTGGGGAGGACGATGGCCACATAGTGGTCCGGAAATGCCACCCTGGCTTACCCTGGCAAATATGTGCTGCGCTGACAAAGTACGCTTTCTTAGTGCACCCATATCCCAGGCAGGCCTCCTCGGCGACGCTGTCGGGGACTTTACCCAGGAGTCCTCGGTGGTGAAAGTTCGGCCGTGCGTGATTGAGCGGGTCTTCCTTGGTGGGCTCGGAAAACTGCTCTCCCCATCAGACCCGTCCGCGCTGGCTGTTCGTCGCCGAGTGCGCTCTTCCCGCGGTTCCCGAATGGGAAACTGAAACCCGCGGGGAGTTGACGCTCCCGTCACAGGTCGCCGTTAAATCCATGCTTGGATCGCGAAGCGAACCTGAGATGGGCCACTTGGAGAGGAGGAGAACCGTTCTTTCCCCGGTGGAGGCCGGGGCTTTTCCGCGAATAAATGTAGCGATCCGAAAAGAGCTGCTTTTCCTCCCTCTGAGTGTGGAAGCCCAATGGCTGCCAGCATGGGACGCGCTGCCTTCCAGCTCTCAGCCTTGGTGCACTTCGCCACGGGCTCGAGGGTGCCAGAGGATGAGCCCTCTCTCACACCTCCAGCCTCTTCGCGGGATCCTGGGAGGAAGGTAAGAGTCAATCTCTTATTTTCACCTCTTCCTCGGGACGCTCCGCTTCCCGGGGTGAGCACTCCCCATCCCGAAGCTGCCCCTCCGCGGGTGCGTCAGCGATCTTTCGGTGGTGCTGCTCGTTCGGGCTCTGTCAGTTTGGTTAGCGCTGCTCAGCCCGTTGTAGTAGCCCACACGGATGGTCAGACTCGGCTATGCGTTTAATTCGCTATTGGCCTCCCGAGTTCACGGGTGTGTAAGCGATCATCGCTATGCCACCCCCTGTCTCGCGTGAGAAGATTGTTATCCTCCTGGCGAAGGATACAATCAAGCCAGTCCTCCAGCCGAGATGAAGATTGGGTACGCCCCCTTCATCGTACCCAGAGAGCGGTGGGTTATACCAATCCTATCTGCACGTTTCGATCTGTCATCCATTCAGGATGACGATCGGGATGCTCATGCAGAAACGCATCCCCCAGTGCGTCCGTCCGTGGGATTGGTTGCAGCTATGGACCTGAAGGACGCTCACTCCATGTCTCGCTCTCTCCCTCCTTATACTGTGATTATTCCGGTGTGTGACGGGGGGGCCGAGCATGGTAGTACAGTCCTCCCCTGCGGGCTCTCCCTGTCTCCATGCGTGGAGGATGCCCTGTGCCTCTTGGCGCACGCGCTTCGGCATTTTTGACTATTCATTGACTGTTTTTATTATCAGATCTCTGAACTGGTCGACTATGCACAGGGACCTGGTGCTCTGGCGCCTCGGCCCGTTCGGGTTTCGGGTCAACCGAGTATGAGCAGACTCTCCCCCGCGGTAGAGCCTCTCATCTCGGGTTGGAGCTGGACTCGGTCTGCATTTCGGTGCGCTTTTAGCGCGCTGGGCTGGCGCTGCCCTGTCGGATTAATTCGGCGGGTTGATTGGTCACTGAAATTATTCAGAGGCTCCTGGGCATATGACATTGTAGCCGCTATCATGCCGCTCAATGGTTCATATGAGACCAATTCAGCGCTGGCTTCGCGATCGGGTCCCTAGATGGACATGGCGCGCGGAGACGCACCGAGTGGACATCACTACGCTGTGTCTCCGCACCTTCAGCCCTGGGAGGGATCTTGCCTTCTACGGGCCTGGGTGCCCTTAGAACAAGTGTCCAGCCATGCTGTCATTCTGACAGAGGCTTCCAGTACGGGCTGGCGGGCTGTGTGTACCGAGCATGCAGCTGTAGTTTCGTGAACCGGACTTCGGTTGCATTGGCATTCCAATTGCCTGGAGCTGTTGGCATTGTTTCTCGCTCTCCGCCGGTTTCTACCGAAGTGGGAGAGGGAAACAAGTGTTGGTTAGGACGGCCAGCACAGCGGCGATAGCGTGTGTCAACCGTTTGAGTGATGCGCGCTGCCACCGCATGTCTCAGCTCGCTCGCCATCTGCTCCTCTGGAGTCATGCGGCTAAAGCTGCGCGCCGTTCACATCCCGTACGAGCTCTCCGTGCCAGCGCACTCGCTCTCACGACAGTTACGTTCCGGGAGAACGGAGACTCCACCCCGGTATGCCAGCTGATGTGGGCACGCTTCAGAGAAGCCCAGGTCATCCTGCTGTTTCTCCCGAGCGGCCCTTCGCTAGCTGCTTTCCTTGCTTTGCAAATGCGCTGGCTCTCAGCTGGCCTCGGGTTTACGCATATGCGTTTCCCAGTGAGCCTTCCCGCACAGACTCTGTGCAAGGTTAGGGAGACGAGGAGCGGGTATCGCTCGTTGCGCCTCCTTGGCCCAACCGGACCCGAGTTTACGGACTCACACTCCTCGTGATGGCCCTCCCTGACAAAATTCCCTGGAAAAAGCACTCCTTTTTCTGGGATGGGCACCCCTGGCACCCGTGCAGGGTTCTGGAACCTCCTTGGATGAGCTTCTAGACAGAGCGCGGAGGACTCAGGTGACCCATCAGTGCGATGGTTAACACCGTCACGTCAGGCTAGAGCACCCTACTAGGCATGCCTACGTCCTGTAGTGGAGTCTATTCGTTGTATGGAGTTTCTTTTTAGAGAAAATCCCCGAATATGCCAGATCAGTGTTGTGTTTTCTTCCTTCAAGGTAGCTGGAGCGAAGGCTGTCTCCCTCCACACTGAAGGTTTGGCGTGTGGACATCCCGGTTCTCCCCGGGAATGGACGCGCGCTGGGAGGGCATAACCTCATCAGCCGGTTTCTCAGAGGCGCATGGCGTGTGATGTAAAGTGCATTCCCGCCCCCTCGCTTACCCTCTTGGGATCTTCTAGATAGCCCCAGCGGTTATGATTAGGTCCGTTGAGCCATTCGATTCAGTATCTATAAATTTTCTGTCCTTAGACAGCTCTGCTGATCGCGTTGGTATCAGGAGGGTCAGGATTCCGGTGGCATTTTCGGTCAGCGAATTGTGCCAGTAATTCGGACCGACCTACTCTCACGTTTACCTGAGACCTCGGTTCACCTTGTGCCAAGGCTCCTAACCTTTTACCTTTTATATGAGGTCAGGAACCTGCAAGCGCTGCCCGCGGAGGAGGCAGACCCAGCCTTTTTCATTGCTATGTCCACGCATTGCGCTTAACGCGAGACTAAGCAGCTCTTTTCGGTTATGATCAGCAGAAGGGAAGTGCTGTGTCAAAGCAGAGGTTGGTCTATTTTAATTATGCCATCACCCTCGCTTCATTAGCTAGGGCGAGCTGTGTTCCCCGGAGGAGAGTGCACTTGTTTTATCAATAATAATAATAATATAAGCAGTGCCTACTTTTTCGGCGTGAATGCGCAGCGCCTCTTAAACCGATTTAGAGCTGTAGGCTGGGTGACACCTAACACATTCGAGATTATATCCTCGAGTAGAGTTGGTTTCCTACCAGTTACCGGATTACCCCGGTCAATTGGGAGGAAATTAAGCTCTGTGTCAACAAACGCTTGCTGCGCCAGGCTCCCTAACCCGGAGATGCGTGCGCTTTTTCTATTCTACTAGTAAGTTTCCCTTTTCAGGTAAACCCTAGAGAATTCCTCCGAGGCCCCCAGCACCTGACTCAGCGGAGGAGTCAAGTGCATGGCTCAGTGTGTTGTACTGGTATGCCCCCTTGTGGTCAACCCGCATACTGAGGTTCGGTGCCAGCTATGTGCAATCCCCTTTTCTGGTGATGCCATATGCATTCTACCACGGTGTGTTCCCCCCTTTTTTAGGTGGTCCCGTGTCTTCCCTAACAGCTAACCAGCCTATCGTATGTAGTACTCCCCCTAATTAGGGCTAGTCCATATGTTTTGTTGTCATCGAGCTCCCCCTTGGAGGGTAGCAGATGAACTCCGCAGCGTCCTCCCCCTTCGGGGACTGACGCTTTCCCAACGTACTGTCGTATTCAAAAAATTCCTAGTCTATATTAGCTAGGTGAAGGCAAATTACGACTCCCGAGAATAAAATAATTATTCCCATGTTAATGGTAATTAAGGGCCTAGGGACGTTGGAAGGTTGCGCTTTTGGTGATGTCAGTGCGCTCACGCTTTGCTTGGCAATCTGCACATCAGGAGCGTGACGGGCTTAGCTGCTGTGGCGTTTTCCATACAGTCTCCCATTGTCTGAGATTCAGACACACGTCGGAGTTCCCATATGAAGGGGAACGTCATGGTTACTTCCGTAACCCACGTTCCCCGAATAGGGAACGGAGACGTGTGTCTCCTCTGCCACAGCACCTGAGTCTCCAGCTGGGAGCTGAGTGATCGGCTCTTCAGCAGGCAATTCTGAAGGAGCTCCTCCGCAGCTGACTGATATAGCCCTAACGAGCTCATCAGGCTCAGCTGTGGAGCGAAGCTCCGCCAATGCAATTGTCATTTCATTGGCCCGTTTTCTTATCTTCAGAAGTGATTGGTCGTCTGACAACTCCCATTGTCTGAGATTCAGACACACGTCTCCGTTCCCTATTCGGGGAACGTGGGTTACGGAAGTAACTATGACGTTTTAGCTTGTCATCTCCCAGCCTGACCAGCTAAGACCAGGCTGAAAATAGCTGGAAACCAGCCTGGAAATGGCCAAAACCCCTCTAAAACCAGGCTGGTCGACCAGCTAAAACCAGCCAACCTGGCTAGGCTGCTTTAAGCTGTTTTTTTCATCAGGGATGGTATTTTCCAGGCCTGGAAAAACTGAAAAACCCACAAAGTTTTGGAAAAGTCATGGAAATTAGTGAAACAAATATTTAACAAGTTAGTTTAGCAAATATCTGTATGCTTAGGATGAAGGAAAGTAGAGGAGTAACAGTACCGATACTGCACTAAACGCACTCAAGGGTAAGTAAAAGTCCACATTTATAAAACTACTTAGTATATTACAATTCCTGAGAAACACAACTAAATAACTGTCTTTTGAGTGTTTCTTACTGTACACCACTGAGAATAACATATTAAGAAACATCATTTCGCAATACAAAAACGGCTAAAATGAACAAAAACCGAACAACTTTTCTCTTGTTATATAATTAAACATTTTCAAAAATGAACATGGATTGATATTCAAATCACGCCTCATAAACTTCTAAGGTTGACAGTTCATTAAACGACTTTTGTTTTCTTGCGTAAACTTCTGAACCTTCATTATGAATGGGAAACAAGTGTTGGTTTGCTCATTATGAGAAAGGAGCGTCTCCTCGAACCCGAGCCTGACCCGCAGAATCGCAGGAGTCTTATCTCCCCCCAGCAGGTGTCTCAATACACACCTCCGCCTGCAAAGAGCGCAAATCTGAGCCGGAGCCAGCATTCAGGTTACAGCGGGATGAATGACAGGCGTGAAATGAGCTTGTGCCGTTTCTTCAGCTGGTCTGGCTCTCCGTCTGCCTTTAGCACTTAAGACTCTGATATATTCACCTGAGAACAGTAGATGTTTGGAGGATCTGCTTTAGAAATCCTCTATACTGAGGCCTCAGGGGGTTGTCAAGTGTCCATCGTACACTCCAATAATTATTTTTGCTGCACTGTAAAAAAAAATACTGCTTTCCACACAATTTATTCATGCTGTCCCAACACAAATTGATTGAGTTAACTTAATTGTTTTGACAAATTTAAGTAGATTGAACATAAAACAATGAAGTTGTCGCTTCCTAAAAACCTAAAATTGTGTTGATTCTGCACATTTTAAATATGTAGTTTGAACAACCAGCAAAAATAAGAGATTTGAGTGCACCTCCATATGGACGGCTTTTCCGGCATTGACTCGCACCATACGGCGTCAATATTACCCAATAAACGCATCATTAATACAGTCAATCAAAGTTAAACGATTAAAAAATGCCACAAATATTAGTTTGAGCCCGAACTACAAACCCAAATATTGCTTGAGTTGTGCACTAGTTTGATTATTATAACTATACATCACGCTGACGATCATTAACAACATGATTTCACAGGTGATTATTAGAAAACACCATCCCAGTGACGTATCTGAGATTGTCAAAAATGTACACGGCGACCTCTGGTGGATTCGTGAAAACAAAGAAGACGTAGTCCAGGGTGCATATTTGTCTGTTCTCAAAAATGTAGCCCTGGGCACATATTTCTAATAAGCTTGGGTTGTGTATTTCAGTGATGAACACGCTGGTTTTTGAGTCGTGACATGCAAGAAAAAAAAAACATCACAGTAGATGATTTCTTCATTTGTTCCCTTGTTTTAAGTAAATAGTGCATAAGATTTCTTCATTCGTACTCTTGATTTACTAAATCATGCATGCAATTTACTATCATGCACTGTAAAAAATGCAGGGTTCCACACAATTCCTTCACGCTGTCCCAACACAAATCGATTGAGTTAATTGTTTTTGCAAATTTAAGTAGATTGAACATAAAACAATGAAGTTGTTGCCTCCTAAAACCTAAAATTGTGTTGATTCAGCAGGTTTCAAATACGTAGTTTGAACAACCAGCAAAAATAAGAGTTTTGAGTGCACCTCCATATGGACGGCTTTTCCGGCATGACTGGTTTACTCAGTAGTTCGCACTGTACGGCGTCAATATCACCCAATAAACGCATCATTAATACAGTCAATCGAACTTAAACGATTAAAAAATGCCACAAATATTACTTTGAGCCCGAACTACAAACCCAAATATAATGTTTAGCATCAGTTTTGCTTGAGTTGTGCACTAGTTTGATTATTATAACTATACATAATGCTGACAATCATTAACAACATGATTTCACAGGTGATTATTAGAAAACACCTTCCCAGTATCGTATTTAAGATTGTCAAAAATGTAGACGGCGACCTCTGGTGGATTCGTGAAAACAAAGAAGACGTAGTACATATTTGTCGGTTCTCAGAAATGTAACCCTGGGCACATATTTCTAATAAGCCTGGGTTGAGTATTTCAGTGATGAACATGCTGGTTTTGTCGTGACATGCAAGAAAAAAAAACATCACTGGAGATGATTTCTTCATTTGTTCCCTTGTTTTAAGCAAATAGGGCATAAGATTTCTTCATTGGTACTCTTGATTTACTAAATCATGCACACAATTTACTATCATGCACTGTAAAAAATGCAGGATCCCACACATTTCCTTCATGCTGTCCCAACACAAATCGATTAAGTCAATTTTACCCAATAAATGCATCATTAATATTTACAGATTTTTATAAAGTCAATCAAACTTAAACGATTAAAACACTGCCACAAATATTAGCACACGGCGACCTCTGGTGGATTCGTGAAAACAAAGAAGACGTAGTCCAGGGTGCATTTTTGTCGGTTCTCAAAAATGTAGCCCTGGGCACATATTTCTAATAAGTCTGGGTTGAGTATTTCAGTGATGAACACGCTGTTTTTTGAGTCGTGACATGCAAGAAAAAAGGTAACACTTTATTTTGATGCTCCATTTGAGTATTAGTAGACTATCTGCTTAATATCTGTTGATACTGACATTTACCAGTCCTTCAACAGACATTTAACTGACTATAAGAAACTTTGCAAGTACATTAACTTACACTAACCCCAACCTAACAGTCTACTTATAATCTAATGAGAATTAGTTGCAATGTAACTTAAATTCAACAAACGGACCATCAAAATAAAGTGTGACTGAAAAAAAAACATCACTGGAGATGATTTCTTCATTTGTTCCCTTGTTTTAAGCAAATAGGGCATAAGATTTCTTCATTGGTACTCTTGATTTACTAAATCATGCACGCAATTTACTATCATGCACTGTAAAAAATGCAGGATCTCACACATTTCCTTCATGCTGTCCCAACACAAATCGATTAAGTCAATTTTACCCAATAAATGCATCATTAATATTCACAGATTTTTATATAGTCAATCAAACTTAAACGATTAAAACACTGCCACAAATATTAGTACACGGCGACGTCTGGTGGATTCGTGAAAATAAAGAAGACGTAGTCCAGGGTGCATATTTGTCGGTTCTCAAAAATGTAGCCCTGGGCACATATTTCTAATAAGCCTGGGTTGGGTATTTCAGTGATGAACATGCTGGTTTTTACAAGTCGTGACATGCAAGAAAAAAGGTAACACTTTATTTTGATGCTCCATTTGAGTATTAGTAGACTGTCAGATTAATATATGCTGATACTGACATCTACCAGTCCTTCAACAGACATTTAACTGACTATAAGAAACTTTGCAAGTACATGTCAACTTACACTAACCCCAACCTACAGTCTTCTTATAATCTAATGAGAATTAGTTGCAATGTAACTTAAATTCAACAAACGGACCATCAAAATAAAGTGTGACCGGAAAAAAAAACTTCGCAGGAGATGATTTCTTCATTTGTTCCCTTGTTTTAAGCAAATAGTGCATAAGATTTCTTCATTCGTTCCCTTGATTTACTAAATCATGCACACAATTTACTATCATGCACTGTAAAAAATGCAGGGTTCCACACAAATCGATTGGGGTTAACTTAACCCTTTTAACAAATTTATGTAGATTGAACATAAAAAAAAATAAGTTTGCCCAATGAAATCTCTAAATTATGTTGTTTCAGCTCAACTTCATTAATTTGAACAAGTAAAAACTATATATATATTTTAAGTGTGTGTACAATCTTTATACTCTAACTTTACCCCAATTACCCTAGTGAAGCCTTTAAATGTGACTGTAAGCTGAATACTAGTATCTTGAAGAATATCTAGTCTAATATTATGTGCTGTCATCATGACGAAGAGAAATCAGCTATTAGACATGATTATTAAAACTATTATGATTATAAATGTGCTGCAATACACTGTAAAAAATGCAGAGTTCCACAGAATACCTTCATGTTGTCCGAACACAAATTAATTAAGTTAACTTAATTGTTTTTACAAATTTAAATTGATTGAACATAAAAAAATTAAGTTATCCCCAAAAAAAGCCTAAAGATTTGTGTTAATTCAGCTTATCATAAATAAGTAGTTTGAACAAGCAGCAAAAATATTTGTTTGAGTGCATGTGAAGCTGCTTTGACACAGTCTACACTGTAGCAGCTCTTTAGAAATAAAGATGATTTGATTTGATTTGGACAGAATATAGCACAAGGAGGATTCACGCAGAAAGAAACTTTCAAATGTAGGCCAGAGGGATTTAAAGTGGACCTCAGCGCCAGAGTGAAACTTTTATAGAAGAAAATGTAAAATTCCCGAGCTGCGAGGACACGCAGAGGACATCTCGCCGCCGTCGCTCTCGAGGTAATGATTTTACATCTGACTCTGTGATGCACAAAAGACGTGTCATTCACTTGAGCAGATTCAGATATTCGCCGAGGGCTTTCTGACACTCGCCGCTGCCAAGCAATTATGCTGGAGAACAGGAGAGCGCCGGTCCTTCTGGACATTTACACCGAGAGCATCGACAACTGAATAAAAGAGGCAGGAGACGAAACACGGCCTGAAATCGCCTACATTATCGTGATGATGCTGCTGCCAAATGCTTTCAGGCCAGAAATAAATCTTTAAAAGCGTCAGGAGTGGGTCACTTCTTTGATTTCAGCTTGTGTATTTATTATTTATTGCATTCATTTTATGCATATATTCACTCATATATTAATATATACTGTATAGACACACACACCGGCCACTTTATTAGGTACACCTTATTACTAGTACCGGGTTGGACCCCCTTTTGAGAGACATTACTTTACATTCCAAAACTTTTATTGAAACTACATTTACTAAGATATGCTGGGTTGTTTTAACCTTTTAAGTTTGATACTACCCATGTTTTATTCTAATTCGGGTTTAAATAACCCATGCTGTCATGCTCACCAGTGGTTCAGCCTATGCAGATCGCTGGAGAACTACACATCTGCCTCCACATGAACTACAACTACCATGATGCCTTACGCCAACCAACACCCGCTACAGCTGACAATAATCTGGACACTCACTCATACACACAGCTGAAACTCATTCTCACTCATTGACAGGACTATAAACACAGCACACACACACACACACACACACACACACACACACACACACACACACTTCTTTACATCTCAGTAGCGTAACAGCCGTGTTGTGTTTTGACTTTTGCTTTGTTTTACTGTTAAGTTGTTTTGCTGCCTGTCCTGACCGTTCACATGTTTTGGATTACCTGCATGCTCCTGCCTGTCCCTGTTTTGACCTTTGCCTGCCTGACTGCTCTGTTTAATAAATCTGCATCTGGATCCTCAACTCCATTGTCCGGCGTCCCTCAGTTACACCAGTATTTTGAGGTAATTTGCATATGATTTGCATATGCATTACTTTATTGATGTTTACCTTTAAAGCAATCAGTTGCTTAGAAATAACTGTAAAATATCAATTCATAGAGGTGTTTTATATGTAAAACTGTTAATTGGTACATCATAATCTGACATGAAAAGCATTACATTACAGAAAAAGCATTTGCAAAGTGGCTAGATGTGAAGAAAGTATAAATAAAACATTTAAAGCCAATTTATTTTTTTTATATTTGGTAGCACTATTTTGATGGTGCATTTGAGTATTAGTAGACTGTCTGCTTAATATCTGCTGATACTGACATTCAACAGACATTTAACTGACTATAAGATACTGTGCAAGTACATGTCAATTTACACTAACCCCCAACCTAACAGTCTACTTATAATCTAATGACAATTAGTTGTAATGTAACTTAAATTCAACAAACGGACCATCAAAATAAAATGTGACCAAATATTCAAAGCAACAAGCAAATAAATATGTTTGCGAAACATTGGAGAATAGGGAAATGTCATTCCCATAGAAATATTATATATGGCAATATCCAAATTATATATATGACATACAAGCTCATGTTTTGATTTCTCATATCAGATATATGCAACCTATATTTCAAAATATTGCTGTTTTATTATAATAATAATAATAATAAAAATAATAATTTTAAAAAATCTCTATGGGACTTTCAGTTATGGCGCGGTGTTGAGTGGACGCGAAACGGAACTTCGCAACAAAAACTGATATACATCTACTGCTTTAACTCAAACGTTGACAGGCTGATTCCATTTTAAACACTGAAACATCTTAATGTTACAAATGCCATCATAACCAATGACACAGAAACAATGCAAATCGACTATATATATATCAGAATTATTAAGTCAGAATTATTTGCCCCCTTTGAATTTTGTTTTCTTTTTTAAATATTTCCCAAATGATGTTTGACAGAGCAAGGAAATGTTCATAGTATGTCTGGCAATATTTTTTCTTTTGGAGAGTTTTATTTTTGTTTTATTTTGGCTAGAATAAAAGCAGTTCTTAATTTTTTAAAGACTGTTTTAAGGTCAATATTATTAGCCCCTTTAAACGAATTGTTTTTCAATTGTCTACAAAACAAACCTGCCTAGTTGACCTAAATGTGTTGAAAAAAACTTCTCTCAGTTAAACAGAAATTGGGGAGAAAAATAAACAGGGGGGCTAATAATTCTGACTTCAACTGTATATATCACGATATAGTACCATTCCTGTAAATGTAATCGGTTATAAGTTTATATATAATAACCACAATGTAAACATTCATTCATTCATTCATTTTCTTTTCGGCTTAGTC
>CAIGQQ010029017.1:0-16511 GCA_903798035.1 Danio albolineatus | reverse complement strand
TTAATAGTTTGGACAAAGCCATCATTATTGAAATAAACCATTGTTTTTTAAAGGTTTATTAATATTTAAAGTTTTAATAATATTAATAGTTTGGACAAAGCCATCATTATTGAAATAAACCGTTGTTGTTGTTTTTAAAGTTTATTAATATTAAAAGTGGCGACACGGTGGCGTAGTGAGTAGCACATTCGCCTCACAGCAAGAAGGTCGCTGGTTCGAGCCCCGGCTGGGTCAGTTGGTGTTTCTGTGTGGAGTTTGCATGTTCTCCCCGTGTTGGTGTGGGTTTCCTCCGGGTGCTCCGGTTTCCCCCACAGTCCAAACACATGTGAATAGGTGAATTGGGTAAGCTAAATTGTCCGTAGTGAATGTGTGTGTATGGATGTTTCCCAGAGATGGGTTGCGGCTGGAAGGGCATCCGCTGCGTAAAAAATATGCTGGATAAGTTGGCGGTTGATTCCGCTGTGGCGACCCCAGATTAATAAAGGGACTAAGCCGACAAGAAAATTAATGAATGAATGAATATTAAAAGTTTTAATGTTAATAGTTTGGACAAAGCCATCATTATTGAAATAAACCGTTGTTTTTTAAAGGTTAATTAATATTTAAAGTTTTAATAATATTAATAGTCTGGACAAAGCCATCATTATTGAAACAAACCATTGTTTTTTAAAAGTTCATTAATATTAAAAGTTTTAATAATGTTAATAGTTTGTACAAAGCCATCATTATTGAAATAAACCGTTGTTTTTAAAAAAAAGTTTATTAATATTAAAAGTTTTAATAATAATAATAGTTTGGACAAAGCCATCATTATTGAAATAAACCGTTTTGTTTTTTTTAAAGTTTATTAATATTAAAAGTTTTAATAATATTTATAGTTTGGACAAAGCCATATTTATTGAAATAAACCATTGTTTGTTTGTTTTTAAGTTTATTCATATTAAAAGTTTTAGTAATATTAATAGTTTGGACAAAGCCATCATCATTTAAATAAACCATTGTTTTTTAAAAGTTTATTAAAATTAAAAGTTTTAGTAATATTAATAGTTTGGACAAAGCCATTGATTATTGAAATAAACCATGGTTTTACTACCAAAAGAACACATTACCCCCTTTTTTCCCCCAGTAAAACCATGGTAACCATAATGTGATCGGGATTTTGCTATGCACTAACCATAGTTTAATACTATAATAATAATAATAATAATAATAATAATAATAATAATAATAATACTATAACTATAGTATTTTTTAGTATAATAGTGGTTTTACAGGTGTCAATAAATACACCAAAAATATAGTTACCATCCTTTACTATTAAAACATTAACAGTTTGCTTATATACAGTAGTTACTCATTGCTCAGAATTAAAACAATTTACATGACACTTTAAACTACTCCGTTCTTTCGTCACTCATTCTAAAGTGATATTTTTTAATTAGTAGCTGAACTTTAGGGTAAATACTACAGTGACTGACTGTAGTATTGATAACCTAGCAACCAACCATAATGGAGTCACGTGGTGTGATGTTAATTTCATCAGAATTTATTCGACAATTTGTTTCCATCTCACATTATTTGCAATAACCATTTTTAGAATCTAAGCTCATTAGTGAAACATATACCCCCTACATTACTGGATATTGCCAAATACGTCGTACGTCCCACATGTTCTCACGAATCCACCAGAGACTGCTGTGTACACTTTTTCAGATCTCAAATTTCTTACACGAGTGCCATTTGCAACAGCTTGTCTTGCTTAAATCCACCAGAGGCCGATGTTGACTGACTGACCGATAACACCACCTAATCCCTTCCTTAAACCCAACCGACAGTGTTTTCAAAAGTTTATTGACTTACCGAGCAACTTATCGACACAATCAAGCTCTTCTCTAAAAGTCCTCATGGCTGGCTGATTTTTTAAGCACATTTTCAGATCTTACCACGTTTTCACCCTGTTATTTAATTATTTGTATTATTTTTGGAGGTTTTGTTGTTGTCTTACCTGTTTTCTGAAACTGCTCTTCGCCGGACACGAACCCTGTAGCCGCGATCAACTCCTCTCTGCGTCTCAAGTCCGCTGACGTACATGGCAAGCTACAGCGACAAACAGATAACAGCCGTCCACATGGAGGTAATCGATCAGCTAGTAGCATGAAATATCGTCATACCACTCCGTAATGTTCGTTTTTAAGACAAAATGTAGCTCTGGCTGTCTAATTCGCACGCTCCAGAAATGTATACATACGTTTTCACAATGAGCCTGTGTTGCTCAAGTTTTTATTCAAACTTGCCATAGGTAATGCCGTAGCTGCACATTAACAGGAAACCCTCAACTTGTGATTTAGATTTGTGGTGAAAGATAGTAGTTTCTTCTTTTTTATGCATATACACACTTTGTATTTGATATTACGTTGCTGTTTGTAACGCACATTATTAAAGAATTATATTGGTACATTTCTAAAATAATAGAAATGATCAGGGGATAAAACAACATATAATTGTGCATTCAGGGTTGTAAAATGTTATTTTTAAGAAATAAATTGTTTAAAGATTATAATGTAAAATATTGACGTATTATTGTTCAGCCAATCAGTGATGTGTGGGCGGGATTTGCGCTTGCTGACGCAGTGGGAAAAGAGTTTGAGAGAGAGAGATTTGATGATTTAAACGGTGAAATGAGATAATAACTTTGAAATTCGTCCGAGAAATTTACAAAAAGCTTTCATAGAGAAAGATTTCAAGAGGATTCAATCGTTAAAATATCCCTGTGACGATCGATGGGAAATTTGCATAGTTGTGTTGTTGGGGAGTGAACATATGGACATGGTCAGGTTTTTCTTTGGTGTTTTTTATTTTTATTTCAAGGGTTCACACTCAGCTGAGGATTGATTATAAAGTGTGTTTGGCATGCTGTCCCGGGAGAGAGCCCTGAGCTTATAAGATCCTCGAGCCCGGGGCTCCCTCCCGTTTGCAGGGCGAGAGGAGAGTTTGAGCTCAGGTAAATCTGGAGAACTCCCCTGCTATAGTAGCTGATGAACAGATAGTGCTAACCACTGGGCCGCCGTGCCACCCATCTAGGAAAGGAGGAGGAGTAGGGGTGGAAGGGGGGATTCTTCAAAATGAAGATGGCTGTGATATGGAGCTTAGGGTATTTATAGTTGCTCAGGAATCGTCTGATTGGTGAATCATAATTGAATAATGCGGGACCAGCTGTGATCAATCATCTGCACGTGATCCTCTCGAAATTAGTTTATGAATAAACTTCACTAAAGACTGATTCACATTGATGGTGAGCCAACCCATTCGGACACTGGAAAAGAAACCCAAAAATTCACCCTACTGAACCAGGAGAGTATTTTGATACCTATTATTTTTACAGCTCAAGGTAAAACAAAGAAAAAAGTTTTTTTTCCCCGTTTCTGGATAGAGACTATTTTTGTTTTGTTTTCCTTAAAACTTCTAAGAAAAAGACTGATTCCAGCGCAAGGACACTTGGAAATCAAACTCTTTTTTGTCTTTTCTTTTACTGTATGAGGATCACTGAATTTGTTGATTCTGACTAAGCTGTTGTCTTGACATCTTCGGTTTATTAATGTAATTTATATTCAACTTTATTTTGTTTTATTGCATTTTATTTGTTTTATTTTATTGTGTCAATTTTACTTTGGGGAAAGATCTGCAGTTGAACAAAAGAGTTATAAATATTCCAAATACTTGCCTAAATTGTAGTTTCTGTCATTTTTCAGCAAATGCTCATTACCTCCAGTAGTCTAATCCTAGGCTTCTGATGTCCAGACTGGCACTCCAAATCAACACTAATTCAGAGCCATAACACATGACTGTGAGTGCAATATCGCAATTATATAACAGTTTGACAACACAAATCCGTAAATTAATAAGAAACAGTCACTAATATCAAATATGATCCAGTTTTCTTTTATTTTTCTCCATTCTTACTGCCAAACAGGTGCAAGACAGGTTTAAAAATATTCGATTGTAATAAATCGGCTCCCTCGGAAGCAAACATCGAAACGACAAAGAGAGATCCTGCTTCTTTCCCCCCGCAGAAGCCAAATCAAAATTCATGTGAAGCATCTCACAGGACGCACACATCAATAAACACAAACGCCAGTGATGTGCATGAAGCCAGAAGCAGCAGAAAAATAAAAGGAGGATGACATCCCGGAAGATTACAGTTATACGTACAGCGCTCGCACTTCCATTCGTTTGCTCTGTGATCTGTTTCACCCGCGGCTGTGATTTTTAACACGCTCATTAGCTCACAGCATTAATTAGACTTTGCGTTGACGTCAGATATCCTGCTGAAGATCAAATGTGGAAGCTTCCACCAAAGACCTCGTGTTTGTTAGATTGATGATTTATTGTTTTAGATCTTGAAGATGCTGTTTGTGTGGGTTATTCTTTAATCAGTGAAGATTAATGACTCCCGTTGAATTGAAAATTACATAACAATTATATAAAGTCATAAAGGCTGATCTGAGGACTGAAAGATTAAATACACTTCATTGTGAACTTTCATAGAAGTATTTAGAGCTTTGATTTTTAGATTTGAAAACTGGTCGGCACGGTGGCTCAGTGGTTAGCACATCAAGAAGGTCGCTGGTTCGAGTCCCAGTTGGGTCAGTTGGCAATTCTGTGTGGAGTTTGCATGTTCTCCCAGTGTTGGTGTGGGTTTCCTTCGGGTGCTCCGGTTTCCCCCACAGTCTAAACACATGCGCTATAGGGGAACTGATGAACTAAATTGTTTGTAGTGTATGAGAGTGTGTGTATGGGTGTTTCTCAGTGCTGGTTTGCAGCTGGAAGGTCATCCGCTGTGTAAAACATAAGTTGGAATAGTTGGCGGTTCATTCCTGTCACAATCGCCAGCGATCTCTCTCTCTCTCTCGCTCTCTCCGCTGTCAGAGATCGCTGGTTCACACACACTTCCATGAACTACCATCAGCCATGTTTAAGGACTACAATTCCAGCCATGCAACACACACACTCCTGTTCCTGATCACGACTGATTGCGCACGCACCACCGGAGGACCATCACAACTGATTACACGCACTTCATAAGCAGCACATACAAGTTCATTCGACACTGCGACATTACTATCCTTACCATACGTTACGTACCTCGTTACCATCTGTTCCTTGTTACCTTCTGTCTTCCTGTTTGTTATTGTCAACGATGTTTCCCTGCCTCCAGTTTGCTTCCGGGTTTTGACCACAGTTTTTGTATTTTGGATTATCCAGCCTGCAGCCTGCCTTGTGATCTCATGCCTGTTCTCGACGACGATTTTTGGTTTGCCCTTTTGTTATTTTGATTACTGCAATCATTAAATGAAACTGCGATTGGATCCTCGCCTCCCGTCCGGCACCCAGAACGTTACAATTCCGCTGTGGCGACCTCTGAAATAGAGACTAAGGGTGTACTCCCACTATGTACAGTTGCCTTGAACTGGGCCGAAACACGCTTGTCCCCCTCCCGTCTCCCCTGACGGCCCGCACTCACATTACATCGGGGCCTGAGCAGGCTTCCGTCATGGATGATGCGCTGTTCAGTGTCAGAGAAGCGTCTCGCTCAGCACAGTGGACATTTCTTTCTATCATTATCTGCTTTCAGTGGTTTGATATGCAGTGACACACAGTCAGATATTCCCCTGAACAGATCAGCCACTGCTGACGCTCATAAACACTCATGACGTCCTCGTGCTGCAGGAATGAGGTGGTCTGCTGAAGGTGCAGCTGTGGTGCAGTGAGGGGTTTGTGTCCACAATAATCTCCCACAGTTTGTGTTCATTAAACAGTAAGAATGATTCAGAAATCCATATCAAACAGTCCCTAAAGTCACGTCTCCTCTTCAGTTTGGGGCTCAGGCGCGCTCTGCACTCACACTACAAGCGTACCGCACCAAAGCACAAGTGAACTGCGCTCAGGACCACCTCTTCCAACCGGGTCAGAGCCGGCCATTTGTTTCACGCCTAAGCCGGATTCAGAGCACTCACACTTCTCAAACGATCTGGAAAACGGGCCTGGGCATGGTTCGGATAGCACAGTGTGAGTACGCCCTAAGCCAGGGGTGTCCAAACTCGGTCCTGGAGGGCCGGTGTCCTGCAGATTTTAGCTCCAACTTGACTCAACACACCTGCAAGGATGCTTCTAGAAAGCCTAGTAAGAGCTTGATTAGACAGGTGTGTCTGATTGGGGTTGGAACTAAACTTCGCAGGACACCGGCCCTCCAGGACCGAGTGTGGACACCCCTGCCCTAAGCTAAAGGAAAATAAATGAATAAATGTATTTGAAGACTTCATTGTTTAATAATCTTAGATCTTAATCTCACTTGAATTTTTTTGCCTAATAAACTTATATTTTTATAAAATATGTATGTAAATTTAGTTGTTTAATAAACTGTAAATGTTTTTGCAAATTTAGCTTAAAGTTATAACAAATGTTTTGACTAGGAATAAGAAAATCCATCAGGAATATAAATAAGTGAAGTTCCACAAATTAATTTGGAGAGGAGCACATGATATGATCATACCTGTCAACATTGGGATGTGCAAATAAAGGACCACCCCTTATTTGCACAAATAGGTCAGATAATTAACATTTAATAAAGAAATAGAGTTATCAAATCTCATTAATCTTTTCTTCACTGTATAACTCAGACATTCTGATTAAAGAGCAGCGAATTCATCTCATGTATAATGTTTTTTCGTTTAAATAACAGAGGTGTCACTTTAAAATATATTATAATAACGTTATAATGACAGCATTTGACTGCTTTCCTAACTTTTTATGCTCATTTAGGACAAATAAGTTGTGTTTGGAAAAACCCCATCAAGATCAACATCTTTAGATGTTATTATTATTAATTATGTGTGTATGTCTGTTCAAACACGCACCCAAAACCCAGACTTTTGCTCCACTTCAAATCGCATGTACAGAATGGGTTTGGGAAACAGCGTCTGTTTATCACTATGGAGCGCGTCTGACAGTCACGCACCGCTTTATGACTGTTTTGAGGATTGCACAGGAGGAGCGACGGCACCTGTAATGAAAAGGAAAGGGAATCCCGCCGTTTTTATATTTATTTCAAAGTGTTTCATGCCTAAATAAACCGAAAGCACAGAACTGACTCACATTTAAGAGCAAGGGGCGCCCCTGGTGGTGCGGCGGTATGGGTTGTGTATAGGGAGGATCGGCTCTTTAATGTTTATCGCCACCCTTCAGAGAAAGACTGAAAATAAGGGAGAAATACGGGAAAACACCTTTACAGGATGATAGCAGGATAGAACTGTAAAATACGGGAGACAGGTATGGATACTATCGACTACAGCTGATCCTTATTGCTAATCATTAGCTAGCCTATCAAATCATTCTAAAACTACTGTAAATATCCTCTAACGTCATTCCACATCTTCGTTTTCGTTTACATGAACACCAATAATCTGATTTTAATACGATTAAGACAATACTCTGATTAAGAGTCGACCATGTAAACAGCAATTTTGTTGAATTTAATCCAATTAAGGTCATAATCGAATTAAACAGAAATCCGATTAAGACGTGGAGTATTGTGGAGATTTCGCAGGTCAGAGTTCACCAAGCTTGAACTTTCCAACGCAGTGAACTGCAAAACTTGCCGAACGACCTTACGTTTTCAGTCTGACACATTCGTGTGCATACAGTATGACTAGAAGCCTATGGGGAGTATTGAAGTGCAGTGTGACCGCGGCTTAACCCTTACATTAAACATGTGTGGCACAAGAGGACAACAGCAAGAAGCAACAGACTAAACAAAACAGGGTCAAACACATACATGGCTCGGACTGCAGTTTTGTTCATTTATTTAATGATTGATTTATTCATCCACTCTGACACTTATTTATTTATTTATTTATTTATTGTTTATTTTTCTTAAGCTTGTTAATAATTCTCGATTTGTTATGTATTTGTTTATGAGTTGTTCTTTTATTTGTTTATATCTTTTACATTTTCTTATTGTGTGTAATTTAAATTAAATATTTTATTAATAAGCTGTGATTAATGATGAATAATTAGTTTGTTCTTTCTATTCTTATTCAATTGTTGTTTTCATGATGCATGTATTTATTATTTAGATATATGCATCGTTTGTTTAATTATTCATTCATTACTGTAGTTTTAAAAGAATAGTTTTAATGCAATTATATATTCATTCATTCATTTTCAGCTTAATTCCTTAATTAATCTGCGGTCTCCACAGCGGAATGAACCGCCAACTTATCCAGCATATGTTTTACACAGCAGATGCCCTTCCAGCTGCAACCCAATCACTGGGAAACTTCCATACTCACTCATTCACATTCACTCATACACTACTGACAATTTAGCTCACCCAATTCACCTATAGTGCATGTGTTTGGACTGTGGGGGAAACGCCACACAGAAATGCCAACTGACCCAGCCAAGGCTCAAACCGGTGACCTTCTTTCTGTGAGGCGACAGCGCTACCCACTGCGCCACCTTCAATGCAATTATATATTTTGCATTTGTATCTGTTTTAGTTTTTTTTATTTTATTTGTGTGTGTGTGTGTGTGTGTGTGTGTTATTGGTGCATGGAAATGTTCACCAATCAGTTCATCTGAAAATAATCAGCATGTTGTGAAACTCCTTCCTATCCCAAACACACACACACACACACACACACACACACACACAAACAGCCCAATCACTCTCATAAATAACAGCGTACGGCTTGATTATTGTTATCTTGTGTTTTTGTTATTTATTATATGTGTTTGAGTCGTTTATCTGGTCTTGTCAGCGTCTCGCCCCTTTATAAACGAGCCTTTTCTCTCGCTCTGCATTCAGTAGCCGAAGCTTATTTAAAGATATCAATCTCAATCAGACCTCCAGACAATGACAAACTAAATAAATAACACACCTTCATCAAACCAAACCCAACGACAGCCCTGCAACAAACACAGCTTAATGTTAGCTGTGCAAGTTAATGAGCTAGCCTTAAAGCATACTAGCAACATGCTAATTCGTGCTAATAAAATAAAGTATTATTTCAACATGTTTGTATAAAACATGCAAGCAACATGCTAAAAACATGGTAATTCATGTTAGCAACATATTTGTTTTTAACATACTAGATGAAACATGCTTGTAAACCAATGAAATGTGTAACATAATTTATGCTAGTAACATGTTTAAAACAGGCTATCAACATACTCATTTTTGATAGCAACATACTAATAAAAACTAACCAGCAACGTGCTAATTCTTGCATGTTAAATTTGTCTTTAATGAATCAAAGCTAATTCATGTTGACAACATACTAATAAGGTAATGTATTAATTTGTGCTGTCAACATGTTAAATTATGCAAAAAATACATGCTAATAACATTATTTCAACATATTTATTTAAAACATGCAAGCAACATGCTAGAAACATGATGATTCATGTTAGCAACATATTTGTTTTTAACATACTAGATAAAACATGCTTGTAATCCAATGAAATAATGGGTAACATGATAATTTATGCTAGTAACATGTTTAAAATAGGCTATCAACATACTCATTTTTGATAGCAACATACTAATAAAAACATACGAGCAACATGCTAAATCTTGCATGTTAAATTTGTCTTTAATGAATCAAAGTTAATTCATGTTGACAACATACTAATAATGTAATGTATTAATTTGTGCCATCAACATGTTTAATTATGCAAAACATCCATGCTAATAACAATATATTTCAACATGTTTGTATAAAACATGCAAGCAACATGCTAAAAACATGGTAATTCATGTTAGCAACATATTTGTTTCTAAAATACTAGATGAAACATGCTTGTAATCCAATGAAATAATGGGTAACATGATAATTTTTGCTAGTAACGTGTTTAAAACAGGCTATCAACTTACACATTTTTGATAGCAACATACTTATAAAACATACCAGCAACATGCTAATTTTTGCATGCTAAATTTCTTTAATGAATCAACAATGCTATTTTTTGACAATTTGTGTTGGCAACATGCAAATAATGTAATGTGTTCTTTTGTGCTAGCAACATGTTTAGTTAGGCATCATTATATTTTATGGTAACAACATATTTGATTAATTCATGCTAACAACATATTAGTTTTAAACATACTAGCTTCATGCTTCATGCATCCAATTTAATAATTTGTGCTATGATAATTCACGCTAGTTTCATGTTTAAAACATGCTAGCAACATACTAATTCTTGATAGCAACATACTAATATATAAAAAAAACATACTAGAAACATGCTAATAATCTTGCTTGCTAAATTTGTCTTTCATGAATCAACAACGCAATTTGTGTTGACATGCTAATTTTGTGCTAATAATGTAATGTATTAATTTGTGTTGACATGTTTATGCAAGAGGGCGCCACGGTGGCGCGTGAGTAGCACGTTTGCCTCACAGCAAGAAGGTCGCTGGTTCGATCCCCGGTTGGGGCAGGTCCCGGTTGGGCCAGTTGGCATTTCTGTGTGGAGTTTGCATGTTCTCCCCGTGGTTGCGTGGGTTTCCTCCGGGTGCTCCGGTTTCCCCCACAGTCCAAAGACATGCGGTACAGGTGAATTGGGTAAGCTAAATTGTCCAGTGTATGTGTGTGAATGAGAATGTATGAATGTGTTTCCCAGAGATGGGTTGTGGCTGGAAGGGCATCCGCTGCGTAAAACAAATGCCGGATAAGTTGGCGGTTCATTCTGCTGTGGCGACCCCGGATTAATAAAGGGACTAAGCCGAAAAGAAAATGAATGAATGAATGCTTATGCAAAGATCCATGCTAGTAATATTATATTTCATGGTAACAACATATATGTTAGCAACATGCTAGAAACATGCTGAAAATATGATATCACCCTAGCATATTTGTTTTAAACATGCTTGCTTCATCCATATAAAACATGCTTGCAATCCAATTTAATAATCTGTGATATGAAAATACATGGTGGTATCATGTTTAAAACATATAAAACATGGTAACTCTTGATAGCAACATACTATTATATTCTAAGAACACACTAGCAAGATGCTAATTCTTGCATGCTAAATTTGTCTTTAATGAATCAACAATGCTAATTTGTGTTTACAACATGCTAATAATTTATTAATTTGTGTTAACATGTTTATGCAAAGATCCATGCTAGTAACATTATATTTCATGGTAACAACATATCTGTTTAAAACATACTAGAAACTTGACAAATCACCCTAGCAACATCTTTGTTTTAAACATACTAGCTTCATGCTTGTAAAACATGCTTGTAATCCAATCTAATAATGTGTGACATGATAATTCATGGTAGTACCATGTTTAAATCATAGCATCATGCTAATTCTTACATGCTAAATTTGTCTTTAATTAAAAATGCTAATTCATGTTGACAGCATGCTACAAAATGCTAACTTTTGTAGGGCTATGTTTATTTATGCTAACAAATTCTAATGATATTTTAATCATGCTAGAAACATCTAACAACATGCTAATTCATATCAAAACTGTGTTAAAAACTTGGTAATTAGTTCTATCAACACGTTTGCGCATATATTTGCATACTGATTGTCTTTCTTGCATATTTTTGCATGCTCAGTTGTGATTAGTACTCTTATTTTACTTATTTTACTGCGATTGGCTGATTTTCTAGCACATATTTGCATACTGCATTGTGATGGGCTATCTTTCTTGCGTATATTTGCATACTGCATTGCGATTGGCTGTTTTTCTAGCACATATTTGCATACTGCATTGCGATGGGCTATCTTTCTTGCATATATTTGCATACTGCATTGTGACTAGTACTCTGCATTGCATATTTTGTGATATATTGTGATTGATTCTTTTTCAACATTAATTTGCATACTGTATTGTGATTGATTCTCTTTTTAACATTAATTTGCATTTTAACATTCATTTGCATGCTGATTTGCGATTGTTACTGTATTTGTGCAATCAATTCTAATCTTTACAATCATTATATCGGTCCACTTGCTAATAAATTTGCATACTGTACAACGATTGGTCCCCTTCTTTACAAATATTTGCATACTGCATTGTGACTGGTACTCTGAACTGCTTGTATTTGCATATTGAATAGGGATTCTACCCTGCATATATTTGCATGCAGAATACGAATGGTTCTCTGCCTTGCATATATTTGCATACTAAATTTTGATCTATTTTTTTTTTTACATAAAATTGCAAACTCAATTGTGATCGATTCTCTTTTTGACATTAATTTGCATATTGAACTGTGATCGATTCTCTTATTGACATTAATTTGCATGTTGAACTGTGATCGATTCTCTTTTTGACATTAATTTACATACTGAATTGTGAACGATTCTCTTTTTGACATTAATTTGCATACTGAATTGTGAACGATTCTCTTTTTGACATTAATTTGCATACTGAATTGTGAACGATTCTTTTAATTTGCATTTTTTAAATTCATTTGCATGCTGAGTTGCGATTGTTGCTGTATTTTCGCAATCAGTTCTAATCATTACAATCGTTGTATTGGTCCACTTTCTTCTAAATTTACATACTGCAGAACGATTGGTCCTCTTTCTCACAAATATTTGCATACTGTATTGTGACTGGTACTCTGAACTGCATGTATTTGCATATTGAATTGGGATTCTGTCTTGCATATATTTGCATGCAAAATATGACTGGTATTCTGTCTTGCATATATTTGCATACTGAATTGGGATCGATTCTTTTTGACATTAGTTTGCATACTGAATTGTGATTGATTTTCTTTTTAAAATTAATTTGCATACTGAATTGTGATCGATTCTGTTTTTATCATTAATTAGCATTTTTAACATTCATTTGCATGCTGAGTTGCGATTGTTGCTGTATTTGCGCAAACAATTCTAATCATTACAATCATTGTATTGGTCCACTTGCTTATAAATTTACATACCCACTACGATTGGTCCTCTTCCTCACAAATATTTGCATACTGCATTGTGACTGGTACTCTGAACTGCATGTATTCGCATACTAAATTGGTACTTTGCCTTGCATATATTTGCATACTGAATTGTGATCGATTCTCTTTAACATTTAACATTAATTTGCATTCTGTATTGACACTAATTCTCTTTTTTAACATTAATTTGCATTTTAGCACTCATTTGCATACTGAACTGTGATTGAGTCAATTTGCGCAATCAATTATAATGATCACAATCATTGTATTGATACTCTTGCTTATAAATTGGCATACTGCACTATAATTGGTCCACTTCCTCACAAACATTTGCATCTGCATCATGACTAGCACTTTTTAATTTGCATATATTTGTATTATCAATTGTATTTCAAATATTTAAGCATTGTAAGCAGTGCGTTCTGCTTAAAGTTATGTATTTGTTGTCTTTTAATGCTTTAATAATTTACTTTAAACATAATGCAGCAGGTTTAATGCATGTAAATACTTTAGATTGTATGTTTTTGCCTTTATGTACAGTTATTTTGACAAGCTAATGTAAAAGTCCAGTGTTTGGTTGCTTTATTGTTTAGTTATGGGTGATTTTTGCATGAATGTCAGCCAGTGCGCTGCAGTTTTCAGACGGGTTGTGTATGCTTATGGTGCAGTTTTTATTTACTCCTTGAATTCATGAACAGATTTGACTGAGCTGCCGAAACATGAGTCAGGAGTTGCTGACACAAGGATGCTAAAGTCACATTCAGCTCTATTTTTACTTCAAATATCATCCCAGTGACCAGCGACTTTTTTCCGGCTCATACTATTCCTCATTCATTCATTTTCTTTTCGGTTTAGTGCCTTTATTAATCTGGGGTCGCCACAGCGGAAAGAACCGCCAACTTATCCAGCATATGTTTTACACAGCGGATGCCCTTCCAGCTGCAACCCATCACTGGGAAACACCCATACACACTCATTCACACATCCACTACGGAAAAACTAGCTTACCCAATTCACCTATAGCGAATGTCTTTGGACTTGTGGGGAAACCGGAGCAAACCCACGCCAACATGGGGAGAACATGCAAACTCAGAAATGCCAACTGACCCAGCCGAGGCTCGAACCAGCAACCTTCTTGCTGTGAGACCACCGTGACGCCCCATATTATTCCTTTTAATCCATATTACAAATTTGAAATGTTAAGTTTTATCGTGGGTGGCATGGTGGCTCAGTGGTTAGCACTGTCGCCTCACAGCAAGAAGGTTGCTGGTTCGAGTTCCGGCTGAGTCAGTTGGCATTTCTATGTGGAGTTTGCACGTTCTCCCCATTTGGCATTGGTTTCCTCTGGGTGTTTCTCTCACAGTGTGTATATGTGTTTCCCAGAACTGGGTTGCAGCTGGAAGGACATCCACTGCATAAAACAAATACTGGATAAGTTGGCGGTTCATTCCACTGTGGCGACCTCTTTTTTTTTGTCATCAGGGACTAAGCTGAAGAAAAAGATAATCAAGGTAAAACTACTCTAAAACACAGGTGTCAAACTCAGCTCCTGGAGAGCCGCAGCTCTGCATACTGTAGTTTAGCTCCAACCCTGCTTCAACACACTCACCTGTGGGTTTCAAACTAGTCTGAAGGACTCAGTTAGTTTGATCAGGTGTGTTTAATGTTGTTTAGGCTTAAAGCTAAACTGCAGAGCTGCCCCAATCCAACACACCCACACACCCTCTTTCACACAATACACTACGGTCAATTTAGCATATTTAATCCCCCTATAGCGCATGTGTTTGGACTGTGGGGGAAACCGGAGCACCCAGAGGAAACCCACACCAACACGGGGAGAACATGCAAACTCCACACAGAAATGCCAACTGACCCAGCGGGGACTCGAACCAGCGACCTTCTTGCTGTGAGGCGATCGTGCTACCCACTGCGCCACCGTGACACCTGATTTTTAGAATATTAATTAATTAATTTATTTATAATATGTATATATTTGTACTGAAAGACAAGATAAAGTCAAATACAGTATATAGGCTATATTTATTAATTTTATTAAATGTATAAAACAACAAATTTAATTAAATGTTGTTGCGATTAATCACGATATACAGCGTTTTCACAATATTATAGACCTAAACTGAAAAACAGTACTTTGATATCATTATTATTAATAATAATAATAATAATAATAATAATAATAATAATAATAGGGGCAGCACAGTGGTGCAGTGGGTAGCGTTTTTACCTTACAGCAAGAAGGTTGCTGGTTCGAGTCTCGGCTGGGTCAGTTGGTGTTTCTGTGTGGAGTTCTCCGGGTGCTCCGGTTTACACCATAAGTGTACAGGTGAACCTGGTAAGCTAAATTGTCCATAGTGAATGAGTGTGTATGGATGTTTCCCAGTGATGGGTTGCAGCAGGAAGGGCATCCGCTGTGTAAAACAAATGCTGGATAAGTTGGCGGATCATTCCGCTGTGGAGACACTGGATTAATAAAGGGACTAAGCCGAAAAGAATAAGAATGAATGAACTTAGATTTTCAATGTTTGATATCTTCTGTTTTTTTTAGTCAGTGTTAATAGGTTTTGTGACTTTATTAATCGTATAATAATGAATTAATTTTATTTTAGTGAATTATCTGCAAAAAAAGCAAGTGTGCACTGCTTATGAGCTCCTAACTGGCACGTGTAGGAAAAAAAAAGATACGTTTCCTATTCATTTCCAACAAAATTCAGCTCATGTTCATGAGAGGACCTGAAGGAAACCACCAAGGCTGGCTTCCTGTGGAGAAACTGAGCTAAAATGTCTTTAAAGTTTGATCGCTCCTCTAATCTCCTTTTTTTTTTGTCTTGTTAAATCTGCTGTGGTGTCCCGCGGCGCTGAAGCTCCGGCTCATAAAGCGCTGACAGACTGTGGAGTTCTCTGATTTCCAAAGTTCGCATTGTTCACGCCGTCCATTTAAATGTCAGCAGATACATTTATGCACAGGTGTTTAAAAGCCTTCTGAGCTTCATTATCAGATTCACAGCTGAAGAACTCAAACGAATGCACACGTGTGTTTACCGCTGTCCTCATTCAGGAGCCGTGCACATGAAATAATCATGATTATACGCATGTTTTGGTTTTTTTTGTCAGTTTTTGGCGTCTTCTGCATCTGCAGTTTACAAAAGACATTCTCTGTGTGTTGCATTATATTCTCATCCATGCTTATGAAATATTGAGGAAACTTGTTTACATGTTTCTACTGAAACTCTGAGGGCTCTAACATACACACGGTGCAATGCAGGTGCGACACGAGTGTTTTTTCTATGTTCATATTTTGCAACGTGTTGTTTAAAAGGGACCTGTTATGTTAAAAACCACTTTTATAGGAGTTTTAAACCCAGTTGTGTGTCAGCAGTGGGTGAATATCTCCATCCTCTTATGGTCAACATGAATCAATTGTGTTTGTTTAATCAGACTTGTTGAAAACAGTCTGCAGAAACACTCTAATTGACATTCTCTCTTTGTATGATGTCATCAGAGGGGGG
>CAIGQQ010029011.1:0-11839 GCA_903798035.1 Danio albolineatus | reverse complement strand
TTCAACAGAAGATTCTGCTGAGCTAACTCAATACAAGAAGAATTATTTAGCTAACACAACATTTAAAGATGTTATAAACGTTACTTCATTCTGAAATGTAGATATTGGTGGTTTTCACAACCAGACAGTCCCTCCTGGTTTTTGCGGGGACATTAAAATAATTTTGCAGCCTACATGAAGGATTTTGTGGCAAATGTTCTCAAAATTGCAGCCAATATTTCATCCATTGCTTGTGTTGTGCTTTTTTGTTGGTGTTATTATGAGTACTTGATGTTATTTGGAAAGAGACGGGTTAAAGACAAATGACTAGTCACCAATAAATTGCTTTGGTAATGAAGATAATAAAAAAAAACATGCTAGCAGAAATGATTGTATAATAGTGAGATAGAATGATCCGGTGCTCTTCCATTGGCGAAAGCATATCTAAATTGCAAGTGCTTTTTATTTAATCACATTATAGCTTTAACGTCATTGAATTCCTGTCCGAGTTGTGCAGCCTCAGGTCTCCTTCTCTGCGCTACTGTTACACTTTGATTTACTAACCTTGCAGACTTGCCTTCAAGCAGCTTTGTGTGAAAATATGGTTGCTTTTACATTTACTTTCGTAATAGGCAGACGCTTTTATGAAGAAAAGTAATTAAAAATAAAGAACAAACGAAGTAATCAATGCAACAAAAAGTACAAATACTATGACCAGTGTCAGTCTTTCTCTATTTTGTGTTATTTGTCTACATCTATATAAACTCATAACATAGAATAGAGAGTGTTATTTTTAGAAGGTCCGATTCTTTTTTTTAGAAATATTAATAATAAAACATTTTAAATGGATTGTTATTATTTTGAAGATTAAACTATTTGTTTAGAATTAATACATGTAGATGTAAACAGACAATAAATTCAGAGCGACATGTTTTTTTGTGCTAGTTTCTTTGTGCAAAGTGTTAGTTTTCGAGAGCAAGAGCATTTTATTACATTCATTGACACGACCCAAAATCCAAAACTGGCTCAATTAATAAAAATCAGAATTTTAAGCCGAACATATGAAAGACACAGACGCTTGAATTTGACAAATTGATGTCCCCTCATTATATTTTTAAGCTCATTTAAATCAACCTTACTAGAAGAAGCAGAAATTAATAATAAATAACTTTAGCTGCCCTACCTGTCTAAACAAAACACTTTCCTGACTATAGCTGTTTTTCCAGGAGAGATCTTACCTAGCCCCCATGAAAGCAAATAAAAACAGGTGAGTCTTCCAGACCACTGCTTCCCTTGCTAAATTAAATGCATAACAAAACGTAAAAAAAGAAAAATTCAGGAAATCATTTATTTAGACAAAGTGCTAGTTTTAAAGAGCAAGAGCATGTTTTTACTTTTATTAAATAAAAAAGTCAAGATATATATATATATATATATATATATATATATATATATTTAGACGGTGCTAGTTTTAAAGGGCAAGGGCATTATTTTACATTCATAAAAAGAAAATTCATTAAAAAATAATTAAAGTGCTTGTTTTAAGGGGCAAAAACATTTTTTATTTATTTAAAAAGAAAAATAAATTTTAGACAAGTGCAACTTTTTAGATGTGTAGTATTACTTGTTTGTGATTTTAGTTTTGAACTATAAAATCCTGATTAATCATTTCAAGTGTTTATTTACAATAGTTTCTTTATTGATCATATTAAGTAAATACTTGTTGCAATTTTCAGATACAGCGTTTTAAGGACCTGTAATAATAACTCATTTCTAACTAGCATCTAGTCCAGTTTGCTGGTATCATCCTAAACCTGTTTGAACGACAAGTTTGACTAGTTTTAAAACCATTGTAAATGTTGCTGAAATTGAGTTAGAGATAATAGAACTGAGATACGCTTTTATTGGGAAATATTTACTAGTACTTAGCAGTTACTTTTAACATTTAAACATTTAAAAATGTTATAAATGTATATATATTTATTTAGATGGTGTTAGTTTTAAAGGGCAAGGGCATTATTTTACATTCATAAAAAGAAAATTCGTTAAAATAAAGTGCTTGTTTTAAGGGGCAAAATCATTTTTTATTTATTTAAAAAGAAAAAAAAATTCAGACAAGTGTAACTTCAACGGCAAGAATGTTTTTTTTATATTTATGAAATAGAATTTTTTTAAAAAGTGTTTTTAAAGTGCAAGCAATTTTTTTACTTTGCTTGTTTGAAGGGGCAAGAGCATTTCTTTTTAATTTATAAAAAGACTAAATAATCAAGAACATATTTATCCTGCAAACTGCCAAAAAAGTAAATGCCAGTTTACAGTGATATATCATGGTTATTTTAACACGAACTGATGGTAAAACATTTGCATTGTGTTGAGAGAAGTCACCTGACAGATCGAGCAGCAAGCTATCATGTAGCCCTGCTACATTATTTATAAAGCAAACAAATACACCTCGGTCAATTTGGCCTAGAAAATGATTCAACTAGGAGATAACTTGAGCAAAAAAGCACTAACTGTTAAGTGTTTTATATTCGCTGGTGTTAAGCTATTAAAAGCAGTGTGACCCAGCTGTCTCCTTGTGCTCAAATGCAGGTATATACAGCTGGTACATACTCAACCTTCACTTCTCATGAGGGCCAAACAACAGCTGTCGAGAACAACAGCACACTCTGTGTCTGACTGAGCTATGAAAGCTATGAATGCATTAAAGCCATGCTCTGCTTCTGTGTTTTTAGGCAGTGAATGGACGCTTTCTTCACCCTCTCTCCTTGTCATGTGGGTCGTTGCGCTTCGTCAGCTCCTCCTTCAAGGTACTGAAATAATATTATTAACAAGAGCCAGCGTTATCCAGCACTCTTATTTCTATGCCACCACAATTCAGCTCGGGCCTCAGGTCTTGTGATGTGTAGTTGTTTCAGATTTGCGTCACAGCTGCTACGGTGACTTTATGGGCCACTTAAGAGCTTTTCCATACCTGTGAAGTTTTACGGCTCATCGTGAGTTGTATTTTCTTAAGTAGGGCTGTGCAATTTGATGAGATATATCGTATGGGAAAAATAAAGTCTACTGTTTTATATTATGCACCATTGTTTATGTAGTGGTGTTATTTCAATACTTTTTAAATCATTTCTGTGAGCGCAATACTACACAAGAATAACAGCATTGTGATACGTTTGCAATCTTGAAAGCACAATACTTACATTTTGCATTTTATTCTTTATGTTGGACCTGTAAGTATTTAGTGTTTGAAAAATGTTTTATATTTGATTAAAGAGCCCCTTATGAAGTTTAATATTAAACTAATTTCGAGAGGAGCACATGCTCATGATTGCTGGCTCACCAGCTGGCTCACATTAGCTAATCACAATCCTCCAATCAAAGGATCTCAAGTCACTATATATCTATATATATATCCTCATTTCCTTTCTACAATTATCTTGGAAGAAACCCCCCTCCTCCCCTTCTTCCACTTTTATCCAGAATGGGCGGCACGCTGGCCCAGTGAGTAGCACTGTTGCCTCACAGCAAGAATACCAATGGCGTCGGGTCCTCGCTGTGCTATCTGGTATGTCAGTGCAGAGTTTGCATGTTCTCTCCATGTCCGTGTGGGTTTCCCCCGAGTTCCCCGGTTTCCTCCCACCATACAAATATGCTCTATATTTTAGATATTCATTCATTCATTTTCTTTTCGGCTTAGTCCCTTTATTAATCCGGGGTCGCCACAGCGGAATGAACCGCCAACTTATCCAGCATTTGTTTTTACGCAGCGGATGCCCTTCCAGCCACAACCCATCTCTGGGAAACACATCCATACATTCTCATTCACACACATACACTATGGACAATTTAGCTTACCCAATTCACCTGTACCGCATGTCTTTGGACTGTGGGGGAAAACGGAACACCCGGAGGAAACCCACGCAACCACGGGGAGAACATGCAAACTCCACACAGAAATGCCAACTGGCCCGGCCGGGGATCGAACCAGCGACCTTCTTGCTGTGAGGCGAACTTGCTACTCACTACGCCACCGTGGCGCCTATATTTTAGATATAATAAACCTAAATCTTTTCTAATGTCTTACTCTCAGTAAGTTCACCTTAGCTTCAGCAGCGGGAGAGTTTTGAGATCGACCAGAGCTCCCTTCGCCCTTCAAAAGGGGGGGAAGCACTGGGCTCGAGGATCCCTTGAGCTCAGGGCTCTCTCCCGGGACAGCATGCCAGAAAAGCTATGAATAAATCATGAGCTAAGTGTGAATTCTTGAATTATGGGTTATTGAAAATGACCTTCCATGCAGTGTGCAACACAGCTTTAAGTAAATAAAAACATCTAGCTGAGGGTTAAATCTAAAAATGCACCTTGTTTAAAAATATTGATAAAAAATATATATATATATATATATATATATATATTTTTTTTTTTTTTAAATAAAACATTTGACTCAGAGTGGTTTAAATGAGTCGTCGTTCATCTTAGTCTTGCTTGTTCGTATCGGCATCACCACAAAACAATACCAAATATGAACTGCAGGATCCAGTAAAACATGAATGCGCCTTTCCCTTGAGATACTAGCGGAGTGCGAGGGATCATGGGATTGATCATGAGGTGAAGATTACAATTACTGAGAGATGACCAGACATGCGGCTATGGGGAATAAAAGGTTAAAGTTCAACACCACAATACATCCAACTTTGTGCTGTGTTTGTTACCCTGCAGCGTGGGATTTGCTGACCGTTTGTTAATAAAGGAAGGAGCAGCAAAGACTACTAATGCATGGAACTTTGTCAGTAACTGTTACACAGTTTGTGTGGACCAGTTTCTACATCCTCTTCTCCTTCTTACACAAAGTCAAATGTGATTAAAATGGTTACCTCGTTTTGTGTAGTTTGCAAAATATGTTTTTAATTGTGTGTTGTAACTTGTAATCGCTCCGCATGGCTTGTAATCACGTATCTGTTATAGATCAGTGCTTGTAATGCATCTTTCAGGTTAAATCCGTTTGGGGCTATTTCACATATCGCATTCAAAACCACGTTGAAAACTCAACACGTGCTTCTTCCTTTACCAATTTAAATCCATTTTGTGCCTGCAATCTCCTACTGTTTGTTGCTATGGCCACCATCAGTTGTTCCCCACACGCATGGTGCGGTCAATTTTCAAAATGGTTCAACTTTTGCATTGGGCTTACGCATATACTCTGTGCTCTGACAACGTCTTAACCTTGCTGGGCGTTTCTCTTCGTCTCGCACTGAACACAGTTGACCAATCATAACAGTCATCGGACCAATCAGCGCAGATTAGCTTCACCCAAAGGTGTGGTGTGGGAACAAATGAATCTGTAAACAAACCATATGGGAGTCGTTGGGATAATTAGGTAAAAATAAATGCATATTATAGAACAACTTGTTGAAGACACCCCCCCCCCCCCCACAAAAAAATAATAATTCAAAATAGGGGCTCTTTAATATTGATTGTATATTTGTACATTTTTAATCAAATATTTGATTAGAAGATTTCAATAAAGTGGAAACATGATCATATAAACATGAGTACATTTCTTAATACATACTTTTTAATATATTCTTTCTATTGGCTAACATATGAACTATTAATTGACTGAATATACAGAGGTGATATATATGATAGGAGATGACTTTTATTGTGATATGATATTTTTGTCACATCGCCCAGCCCTATTCTAAGTGTCTAACAGTGTCACCTTCTGGGATCTGACGTCTCTCTTTTTTTTTTTTTTTTTTTTTTCTTTGTGCTTTTGCCCTCTTGCATGATTTCTTTCTTTCTTCCAAACAAACCCCCTTCGTTTTTTTTCACAGCAATTTAATTGAATTCAATTTCATAGGAGCTTGACTGGCATGATGAATCCAGATTAATTTGTTTCATATGCATGTGCAATCAGTGACAATGAATAAACAGCTCTCCACGTGCCCTGCTGTACTCCCCACCCCTCTCTGTCTTTCGTTTTTTTTTCTCCCTCTTTTTTTGTCTCTCTCTCTCTCCCCAATTGTTTATGTCAGGCTGCAGATCTGACCATCGAGAAGAGCTCGGTGCTGAAGCCAAAACCAGATCCGTCAACGCTCGTGTTCGGCAAGCAGTTTTCAGACCACATGCTGACCATCAGCTGGTCTGCGGCAGGAGGATGGGAGAACCCTCAGATCAAGCCCTTCCAGAATCTGTCCCTTCACCCTGCATGCTCAGCTCTGCATTACTCAATAGAGGTGAGAGAGCACAAAAGATTTAGTGCAGTATAGCACTTCATTTTTTCAAGTCTGCTGCTTTTATCTGAGTTCTATCAGATGCTCCGAGGCTACAATGAGTGTAAAAAATATGGTAATTACAGGGATAATTCACACAAAAATTTGGTTCTAAATTTTAAAGAGTTTCTTTCTTATGTTTAACGCAAAATAAGATAAAATAAAAAAGCATCCATTGATATTTAATGTAGGAACAAAAATACTATGGAAGTCAATGGCTGATTTTTATATATATTTTTTGCAACATTCTTCTGACTGTCTTCCTTTGTGTTCGACTGAAGAAATGAACGCAAACAGGTTAGGAACAAATGGAGTAAGTAATGACAGAATTTTCATTTTTGGGGTGAACTGTCTCTATAAGGGACTGCAGATTGCTCTTTGATGTAATTACAGTTGTTTTACACCCACAAAGCCAATTAGCTGTGCATATAAGTCAGAAACCATCTCAAGCAGTAATGAGTAGGAACAAATACAGGGCTGTTTTTAATAGTTTTATAATTGTTTTTTGCTGATTGTAAAAATGGATTATTCTAATATTAATTTTGCTTTTGAACCCTACATAATTTTTTATGCATATTCTCACTAAACATACTTGTAGAAAAAAATAATGATTATCATAATTTTGAGATGACAATGTGACTTACTTTGAATGGCTCAAAGAATCTGGATGAATGAGTCTGCTGGGTGGTATTAGTCTGAGCTCTCAGATTATTCACAGTTACTAGTTTTCCAGTTGTAATTAAGAGTTCTAAAGAAATATGTGAATGCTTTTAACTAGTCTGAATCTTGTAATCATGACAAATTTAACACGGCAGCTGAGATGAACGAACTTGTAACAACAAAGGAAACAGAAATGCAGGGAAACTGCATTTGTGATACGTGTAATACAAACTATAAGCTCACCAACCAGAGCATTACTGACGCATTTGTTGGATAAAAAAAGTATATGTTAGGGGTGTGATGACATACAAATATGTCATCAATTTAGTTTAATTTGATCCTTAATTTTCAATTTTACTTTTCATATATATAATTTTGTCCTTTAACTGCTTGCTCTACCGAACGGTTGACCATATTTTGACTGTTTTAAATAATGATTTGCACGCAGCATTGTTGGTTTACAAAAAAAACAAACAAACATAATCCTGTTGCGCTACTATACTTGATTTTGGTTTTATTGTAAGAAAACATGTTAAATGAGAATCTGAAATATTTTATTGCATACTCCAAAAAATATAAAATAAATCATAAATTGGTCTTACACTTCATATTTTCAGATTTTTTTCATAATATATGTATTAATTCCGGTACTTTTACCGTAAACCAACATATCGACCATTTGGTAGAGGTTGATATTTTAGAAATTACGGGATGTTGAAAAAAAATGCATTGAGTAAAGAAATTCCATCCAATTTTTTTTTCTTGGTGGTGCAGTTAAAGGGTTAAATACAAGGAGTCATAATTATGAACTGAACCTTTAATTTTACCTGCTCAAAGAAAACACACTTTTTGAATGTATCAAACATCAAATAAGCGATAACGAAACTTTCATGATTGTGTTCCACTGCTCATTGAGTGGGAGAGATTGAGTATTTTTTATTTTTACAATGTGTGGGTGGATCTTGGGTTCTACTGTACCTTTAGTGTCAGTTCCAGGAATCCTAAGCAGCAAAATGTACCAAGATGTGCGTTAATGTAGGCCTTTTAAGATAGTTGAATCATTTTTAATTACCCATCATGGTATGCTACTCACTTGCGCATCTTGCCTCCTTCGCCATAGTATGCTACTGAGACATTTGACATCAGAAAATCTACAGTACATCATAACCAGTTCTGGTCTGTTACTAAATAACAAGAAATTACTATTCTTGACACCTCAAATATATATTTAATATTGCCTATTTACATTTTTTTTAGCTGTTTGAGGGAATGAAGGCCTTTCGGGGAGTAGACAACAACGTCCGTCTCTTCAGGCCTATGCTGAATATGGAGCGCATGCACCGGAGTGCTGAGAGGAGTTGTCTGCCTGTTAGTCTTCATCTGTATGATTTACACCGCTACTTCAGCTTAATGGCTGATGCTCAGTGATGTTATCACATTTCACTTAACTCAGTCTGTGAACTGGATCTCCTTAACGTATTCTCTCCTTCTCTCTCAGTTGTTCGATAAGGCTGAACTGCTGAAGTGCATCAATAAGCTGGTTGAGATCGACCAAGAATGGGTTCCTTACTCCATAGACGCCAGCCTGTACATCAGACCAACATTTATAGGAACCGAAGTAAGAAGCGTTAGATGTTACAAAGTCATCAGATTGAGCATTTTAGTGTTTTCATTTTTAATAGTGTCCTTTTTTGTTTCAGCCTTCTCTAGGTGTTTCTCGAGCAGGTCACGCTTTGCTTTTTGTCATCGTTGGACCCGTTGGACCTTATTTTGCCACTGGAAGTTTTAATCCAGTGTCCTTGCTGGCAGATCCTCGATATGTCCGGGCTTGGAGGGGAGGTGTCGGAGAATACAAAATGGGCGGGTGAGTTTTTTTACAAGTGCGATTCCATACGAGAGTAAGCTGATTGGTTAGTTATAAAAGATTCTGATCTTGATTCAAACTCCCATTCAGCATTAAACAGCAAAGGTAAGTCCAAGGCACTCTCCAAATGTTGAAAAAATATATTGAAAAGCCTTTATTGACATGGTTACTCGTTAAACTGCGCCTACACATTTCGGCAAACACTTGCCTTCATCAGGGTAATAGAGATCAAGTGTGTCTGGAGTTTCTTTTAAACACTCTGGTCTCTTGACTCATTCAGTATTATTCCTAAATGACATTGATTGTACTTGTTAAAGTTTTAATAGGCATAGTTGAATCTAAGCACATTGTTCAGGTCAGCATTTGACTCAGAAAAAGCTGTTGTCATGAATGGTTATTAAACCGTTTTTTTTTTTTTAGTCTTTTCAACTTTCATATCATATTTTTATTTCTGTGGGATAAAACTTAGTAGTTTAAATGTAAACACTACCTTTTGAAAGTAATTTAATGCTTAAAATGAAGTTTAAATCAGGTACATTGTTGTGCCAGTAGGTGGCGATAAGTAACAAGTTAAAATAAAAAAAAATGTGTAAATGAAACATCAGTTCAAGAGTTTCGTTCAGAGTGCTGATTCATCTAGTAATGAACAAGTGTGGTTTTTATAAGCCTTTGAATCATTTGTTCGTTCATTTATTTTATTCATTCAGATTTTTAAACAGACAACATCAGTTTGCTTTTTTTTTTTAAGAATCTTTTTAAAAAAGAGTTTTTAAAAAAACTTTTTTTGTCTAGGAGTGTATTCAGAATTGTGATCTCTTTTATAAATGAAAAGTATGTTTCTTAGTATATCCAGGATTGTGCAGCTCCAATACAAGCATTACTCAGACTTCAATGTTATTTTTATTGTACTTAGTTTTCATAATTCTAAGCAAAAGTGAGTAGCATTGAGCCACAACGTTGTTTTGTTGGTTACAACATACTTCTTCAAGGTAATTGAGTCCTACTGATAGCTTTCACATGATGTTGTTAAGCCATAAAGCAAAACCCCCCTGCTGGGCAAAACTACCACTCCCAGTTTACCATCTCCCACTGACGGCCAAGTCACAAGCTGGGTGATTTATTTTTTTAGCCCAAATGGCAGATAATTGTTGTGCAAAAGAATACTAACCATCGTGGAGATATGCATCTACAGAATTCCATCAGAGAAAGAAAAACCAGGAAGTTTGTGGAATTTGTGCCAAACAGCAACATTATGGACCCATCCCGATCTAGCAATTTTGTGCTCATTTTCCCTTCTTATTTGCAGTATAAATTAAAATGCAAAGTCAACGTATAAATTGCAGAAGGTAACAAAGAAATGTTTTTTACCTGTAAATTGTAATCCAAGCAAAATAAATAGACACCAAATATAAAAGCAGACCCTCACATGCTATACCACCATCACCAATGACTGAATCACTGAGACATTCACCACAAGATTGATATAAACAGCACTGAATTAAAGCTCTGTCCAGAACCTCTCAAGTGCCCAAAATTTGCAGTTTGTGTTTGTATCTCTTTTGTTCTGTTGACATTTGATCCAAATATTTTGGCTTGTGTTGCACTTCTATGGAGACCTCAGGATAAGCTGCCATTACAGCCTATTGTTTTGCAAGCCAGGTTTCAGTACAGATCACATGACAGAAAAATATGCATGAAATTTAGTTTGCCATGTATTTATTTTGTCTTTTATTATTATTTTTTTTATAATTCTGTTTAGTTTGATTTTTATCTTTTCACTTAATGTGCTGTCTTTATCACTCCAAACCATCTTACTAGTGAATGCCAAATTCCTCCATCAGAGATGAGACCTTTTATCAATGTTTATATTTTAAACAAGTGGCAAGAGGATTGGGATACATTGGAAAAAAATATATTATATGAAGTCCAACCTGAAATCTCACACAGAATTTTAAGACTAGATTTGATCAAGGGGGTTTTTACCAGATGTTGTATTGGAGATACAAGACTAGCCCATGGTTTTTTGCTCCAAGGTGAAAACCCTACTCAGTGTTTGTACTGAACAATTCCTCTTACTATAAACCCATTTTACTGGACTGTCCTGCTTTTAATGATTCCAGAGGACTTTTTTATGAAATAAACTCTCTTAAGGACATTTTTAGCATAGTGACACCTGAGAAGATTTTAGAATTTTTATCATGTAGTAATACAATGTATTAATTTATGTATTTGATTTTTAATTGTATATTTACTATTGAAAGTGTTCCTGCCATGAAAATAGCCTTGGTTGCTGACATGGCATTAAATACATTACCTCACATTCCATGTTACTACTTTAGTTGACATTAACACATTTTCACTTTCTCATTGCAGGATGATGATGATGTTTTTTGGGGGGAGGGGGTTTAATTATGAGATCATGAACTGCAGAAGAGCCATTCCAGATCTGCTGGAGTTTAGTTATTCATCACACTCCATTACCTCTCTCAATGCCTTGAGCCAAACATGTACGTTTTACATTTGCCAATTTGGAGTCTAGGACTAGTGTTTCTACGTCAGACTGTTCAGAGAATTGTAGTATCTTTACTAGTCTAGTCACATGCAACTTGGGATTGCTGTGAATCTTCACCCTTCACTTTAATGCGGCTCTGCTTCTGTTTATGTGCTTTATATCAGCCGCTCCTCACCTTCTTATCAGCCCTTATCTGACTGTCACATTAAGCATTCAAGGCCCACTTTAGCAAAGCTCCTGCTGCTGCGCTTTAGTGTTCAGATAATGTGTAGACTGTTTATATAATGAATCGTAGTGTTTTACTGTTGATTATAAAGCTTTCTTCCTCTGATATGTGTTTAAATGTAGCAATGCTGCTGTGTTTAGTGGTCTAAATGCTGTAATTGTGGCTTCTGTTTGTCAGTAACTATGGGCCGACAATCGCTGTCCAGAACGAGGCAGCGAAGCAGGGCTGTCAGCAGGTCCTCTGGCTGTATGGAGAGAGTGAGGAGATCACTGAGGTCGGCACCATGAATCTCTTCATCTACTGGACCACAAAGAAAGGAGGTGAGA
>CAIGQQ010029010.1:24629-36275 GCA_903798035.1 Danio albolineatus | reverse complement strand
TATATGTATGTATGTATGTGTGTGTATTATTATGGAATTATTTTCTACATTTTAAAATCATAATATATATTTTACTCACCATAAACTCAGATTGTGAACTGTGAACAGTAATGTTGTGCTTTCAATTTCAGAATTGACACCAAGTCAGGAGTGAGTCGTGTAGTAGATATACGTAGCAAATCACAGAGGTGGCTGTCAGTTAGATTGGTTGTCAATGAACTTTTGTTTAGATTCATCAGTGAACATGTTTGCTCACATATATATGTGGAGCCAAACAGACTCATCATCCTTTTTGAATGGCGTTTCATCAAGGGAAATTTGGATGAATCCAAACTCTTGTAAAACTCAGACATTTCCCGCACTCTAATATTTATAAAAAGCCTCGTGGGCCGCCACTAAACTGCTTACGGGCCGCAGATGGCCCGCGGGCCATAGTTTGGACACCCCTGCTATAGACTGACGTTTCTCCGGGGCGAGGCTCGGACTAGACGTGTGCTTTTACAAAAGTTTATTGTGGTAAACAAACACACTGGAATCTCAGCAAATACTTGTTTCACAGACATAAGAAATATACTCACATAAAGCATGGAACCTGTACTTTTAAATGAACCAAGTGCACTTGAAAACAAATGTTTTTTTGGTTTTGTAATCTGTATGAAACTAACGCGAGGTACATGACAGCAACTACTCAAAGGCCCACAAACTTGTAAACAAAGAGTTGCTGTAATTTCTGAAGGAGAGTCGCCATCAAGATCAAGTTGTGGATTACTTTAGAAGAGCAGCGCCATCTGACGATCATTATGCAGAGGATGATAATATGTAACATGGCTATAAATGAGGTTGGTGTTGTAATTTTGTTTCTTTTGAGTGTGCATGCGCATTAGCTCGGGCAACGTGAAAATATGCTGATTTTGTTTGATTTGGACATTAAGAAACGAAACTTATGAGACGACTGTTGTTTAAGTTTATTGGTGGTTCCAAATATGTAATGTAATTGTAAACTTGGCAAACAGTTTTGAAGAATTTGATGTTTCCCCATTCAGACAGAAAGCGTCTGAGAAGCGTTTCAAAGATGGCCGCTGAGGGAATTTGGGGATTTTGAACACACACATACATGCATACAGAAATGCTTACATTTTCCCCTCAATTCACAAGCATGGATCGCAATAAATATATACATGATGTTCATGAACAATATTAATAATTAATTGCCATTCTTTAAATAATATGTAAAATAGGTTATGGCAGTGGGTAGCGCTGTTGCCTCACAACAAGAAGGTTGCTGGTTCGAGCTTCGGCCGGGTCTGTGGGCATCTGTGTGGAGTTTACATGTTTTCCATGTGTTCGCGTGGGTTTCCTCCGGGTGCTCTGGTTTCCCCCACAAGTCCAAAGACATGTAGCATAGTGTATGTGTGTGAATGAGTGTGCATGGATGTTTCCCAGTGATGGGTTGCAGCTGAAAGGACATCCGCTGTGTAAAACATATGCTGGATAAGTTAGTGGTTCATTCTGCTGTGGCGACCCCAGATTAATAAAGGGACTAAGCCGAAAAGAAAATGACTGAATGAGGTAATTATAATCTGATTTTGAGCATTTTAAAATGTAGTTTACTTAGGCCAATTAATTATTTAATTGTTGAATTATTATCGAATTACGAGTACCGAATATTTATTAATCTGATAAGGTAATCTAAATTAATTTAATCAGAACAATATAAATGGGTTATAAGAATTTAGACTGATGGAGAGCATGTAAGACAAGCAGAGTCATAAAAACAATTAAAATCCCAATACTGTTGCACTGCATCAGAATCCTGATATGGTGCTGGCCAGGTAACATTAAATACAAAATACACAAACAATTTTTTTAATACAGATTTTAACTTTAAAACTGGTACTGCATCATATCATAAGGTAAACAAAACCATACATAACTGCTTGCTGTCTATTTTAAGTTGTTTCTCACACACATGCTCATCTTCATCGGTACCTAGCTAGCAAACATGCACAGATATGTATGTAACAAGCACACACACTATCCAGTTTTATTACTCTCCCCAGAGCCATAACTTGTCTTCAGCACATTATATGTACCGTAAACAGAAGTAAAGGAGCAGGAAATTTGTGCTGACACCCCAATAAGCAGCCACAGCGATGGCAGAATGAGCATTGTTTTTGGGTCTGTGAGAAATAAGTGCTGACTTAAGAATGTACTGGAGGAATTACGCTCCAGGGACTCCACATAAAAGACAAAAAGCAATCTGACTGCATGCGGGGGAATGCCCATAAGCATTTATCAAAAAATGTGTGAAAGCCATTGTTACAAACAGATCCGTGGAACGGACCTGTTAATAGCTTATTGTAGTGTCTAGGCAAACCGTTTAATTGCTACAGTATCTTCTGAACAGTTCCCCAGTGGTCAAAAGCCACAAATTGGTTAAATTTAAAGCTAATACAACCACAACTATGACAAATGCCACCCTCAACCCTTCCTCCAAGTCAACATGATTAGTAATTAACTGAATGTAGAGACATAGATTATATTTTTCTGGAGAATCAGTTTAGATCTTCACAACAAAGCTTTTCCTACTTAATATGGCAGTTTAGTAAATTAAAAAGTTGTTTTATGCTGTTAGCAGAGGTGCCAATAAAATGCAGTTACCAGAACATTCTTGTCTCACAGATAGCATGAAAGAATTGGAAACTATGACTCTCTAGTTAGTAAATCATTTCATTTCAAGTGTTTTTTCCCCTTCTTTTTTTTTTAGAACTGGCAAGTCTAATTAATTTTTTTAACTCAATTCTATCATCTTAATTCCTCTTCTCTCATTCAGTTTAATTACTGAACTGATTTGAACAAACTGTCATTAGTGTTATTACTTATGTAGCATTAAAAAAGCAAAACTGATTTGATTCACAATGATTTTTGTACACTCTCAGAAAAAAAGGGACACGGTGGTACAAACAATGTTCCTTAAGGAACAGTTTTGTACCTTTTGTTAAAGTTGTACTTGATATAGTACAGAAAAGACCTCTTATACTGTTCTGTACCTTTTATGGTGCAGTTGAGATGAAGGTACACAATTGTTCTCATAAAAAGTTACATAAATGTTGGACAACACCTTAATTACAATATCTATGAAAATAAATATTAATGGAAAGGCGAAGTGATTTATGAATAATTTCATTATTAAAACATGAACCATCATTTATAAGCAAATGTTTAAAGAAACTCATAAACATTAATTATTAAGTTATATAACACAAAACAACTGTTAAACAAAACTATAGAGATTGTAAACTAAACATTTAAGGCATTTTTAATAAACATTTGGTTAGCATTTCTTTTTTTATTTTTTTTTATTTTTTTACATTTTTATGATCTTATTTTCACATCCCAATGTTGACAGGTATGTTAAAGGTACAAACTGCAATGGTACAAATTTGTTTCTTGTCTTAAGGTACCACTCTGTTCTATAAAAAGGTACTGCCCCAGTGACAAGAGATTGTACCTTTTGTTGGTACAACATTGTACCATTTTTTTTTCTGAGAGTAAAATAAATGAACCAATTTGGTCATAAATCTGACTCACAAATTAATTTACCAGAATAGCAGTGTTCATTAAAATATTTGGTGCTAATGGAGTTTATTGTTGTGCCAGCAAAGGTATTTCTACAAATATGTAAAATGTTTTTAATAATGCTTTTTTTAATTTTTAATGTGTTTCAGTAAAACATAGTGCAAACAACTGATGACATTTCTTAAAAAAACATAATAAAGAAATGTATTTTAGTACATAAAATTCCAATTATTAAAATAACAAAAAATGATGGTATGTTTTATATTCCTTTTTTAGATAACAATACCAATGTTTTGAACCCTTGTACTGTAGCTTAGCTCACTTTGCACGCCATTTGTTTAAGTAGCTTCCCTAACACAGCTCAATGGCATCATTCTAAAAATCTAAAATGACAAATGGGACATGCTGTGCCCTTGTGGACTTCAAGAACATACACGATCAAAGGCCACAAGAGCACATTATATATATATGGTGTTTTGGAAAAGGCCATGGATATGGGCACACAATGAAATCCACACACATCCTCTAGCAACTTACACACGCCTGCAGTGATTTTGAGCAATGAAGAGGTAATCTAGTCAGGGCAAGAACAATTAAACCACAAAGGCCCTCTCAATCTCAGCCAAGGTTATGCTTCTTAATAACTAATGAGGTGTCTTTATCTCTGGGGCTCCACCACATAATACATCTGTTTACTGCAAGGCTGGGAGAGACACTGATGTAGTTTAAAGTCATGAATTAATGCTAGTCACTCAATCTAAATGTACGGCAATTTTAAGTGGACTCTAATGTTGGTAGAGGACATTCAGCATCCAGCACAAGACAGAAAGCCTCAATGAGATGGCCAGCACAATCAAGTCAACAGCAGGAAGAACCAGACCCTGAGGAAGAACATTACAATTAAAGTCGGCATGAAACAGAGGTTAAGGTTGACCTTTCTTTCCCCTATGATGTACATCTAGTTGAAAAGGTTTCTTATATAAACAAAATATAGGCGGTTGATTCAGCTCTTTGTAAACCAGTTGGATGAGTCTTGCTAACAAAATCGAGGAAGATTTGAATGCCAGATTGCAACCAGTTGAGGAGGATTACTGTCCACTGGAATCATTGTCTCGTCCCCCTCTGGTCAGAATGTTATCAGATGCCCAATGATGACAAGAACAAAGAGTTACATTTGAAAGATGGAGTTGTATCTTATTTATATATATATATATATATATAAACATTGCCTCCATCGACAAGTCAGAAATGAGACAGGCAATGATAGCCTGCCCAAAAGGCATTAAACATGACCAGAAGTGAAGAAAACTGATTCTAGTTGGATGGAAGGTTATGGTATTTGATGAAGAGTCATTCATTCTTTCATTTTCTTCTCGGCTTAGTCCCTTTATTAATCCGGGGTCGCCACAGCAAAATGATCCACCAACTTATCCAGCATTTGTTTTACACAGCGGATGCCCTTCCAGCTGCAACCCATCTCTGGGAAACATCCATACATTCTCATTCACACACGGACAATTTAGCTTTGGACTTGTGGTGGAAACCGGAGCACCCGGAGGAAACCCACGCAACCACGGGGAGAACATGCAAACTCCACACAGAAATGCCGACTGACCCAGTCGAGGCTCGAACCAGTGACCTTCTTGCAGTGAGGTGAATGTGCTACTCACTACGCCAGAGTGGCGATGATGGAAAGTTATGAGAGCAAAATGATTTTTACAAAATTAATGAAGTGCACATAAATACATTGTTTATAACAAGCACTACTATAAACATTTAAAAATGAGAAGTGAATTTTGATTTCATGCCAACTTTAAGAACCCAATGTAAACTGCATCCAGACACCTCTCGACTGGGCAGCAAAATAATAATGGATGGTTACTGTGACATCAACACCAGAATCAGCAAGACCAACCAAGCCTTTGCCATGTACAAGCCCATCTAGAGAGCGCCAGGACTCATCATTCAAACAAAGATCAGGATATTCAGGAGCAAAGTTCTCAGTGTGTTATTGTATGATGCCGAGTGCTGGAAAACAACCTCAGCCATTGAACACAAGTTGGATTTGTTTCAGAGCAAGTGCCTGAGGAGGATTCTCAAAACCTTCTGGCCGAACATGATTTCCAACAACAAACCTCACAGAAGGACTGAAACAGCTCCAATGTACAAGACATGTCTGCCACATGCCTTCCAAGCCTTTGCCCAGAATCGCCCTATGATAATCCCCATGGGTAAATTGAACCGCAGGCGTCCAAAGGAGACTTGGCACAGGACTGTCAAGAGAGACCTGAAAATCAGAGGTCTAAATCTTGAATCGGCCCCCAAGACTGCAACAGATCGAGACAAGAGAAGGTCCCTTGTCATCGCCTGAAGTACCAGATGGCACAAAGAGGATTAAAGAAGAAGAAGAATGTTAGCAAGGCTCTGTTACAGTAAGTTTTGTCTACATGTCTTGGAGGTGAGTAAAAATAAATATAATAACTATTAACTAAAACTATAAATATAATGGGTAATAACTAAAGCATAATTATTGTCGATTAGTTATCCATTTACCTGCATAATTTGTTTTACTACTAACCATGATACGATTTTTCTGCCTCTTTGCTGTTTTGTTTTTTAAAAGCAACTGCAATAGACTGTGTTCGTGCATTTTGCCACAGATAAAATACTGAACTGTATCGTTTAGACAACAACAAATGTCATTTTGAACGTCAGAACTAACTTTTTATGAATTTTATTTTAGAATATTTTTTATTGTGAATTAAAAGAATTCTGGAATGTTAAAATAATATGTTTTACTAATACACTAAATACAATTATACATGCTACGTTACAAGACTTTAACTATTTAACGAATAATTTCCAGCTAAATAGCCTAAGCAAAATAAGCAGTACAACTTATATTATAAACATAAATATTACGATATAAATATTTAGTGAAGGTATAAATATTTTGTACAGTATAAATATTTTACCATTTTAGCCATTTTAGTTATTAAATGTAATTCCTGAGGCTAGCAGCTTGAATAGGACATTTTTCCATGATACTATATGCTAATTTATTAATAATTAAATAAAATATTCAAACAACTTAAAGTTACAAATTCCGTGGGTAAAACTATGCGTATGTGGTGTGTTCAGCACATAATGACTGGCTAATAATAGGCTACGTACGACTTTTATTTTGAAACGTTTAAATCACGGAAGCTTCATTGTGCACGTGCTTTGCTTGTGTTGTTAAACAAACTCAAAGTACGAACTACTGTACAGTGCAGTGAAGCGCCAAATCATTTAAAACAGGTAGACAATCTATTGCACACGTTTTTGATACATATAATGACTGGATTTAGTTTATTATTGTTTAATACGTAACAACTATATGTTGGTTGATAACACAAATCAAGGTTATTCATGTAATAAATGACTAGAATGTGTGCATCACTATCAGAACTCTCTGAACACGGATTATAGTTTTAATCTTTAAACCTTTCTCCAATGAAAATACCTCTGTCTGTCGGTGTACAGGTGTGATGGTGGTGAATTTCTCGTTTGCTGCGGCTGGGTTTTTAGGAGCATATCATCTCGGTGTAACAGAGGCGTTACTGAAGCATGGAGATAAACTGCTTTCCTCTTTAAAAGCCTGTGCTGGAGCTTCAGCTGGTGCTTTAGTGGCCGCTATGATGATCACTGCTCCTGATAAACTGCAGGTAAAGACATTCATTTACACCCCACAACATGTAAAAACTGTACTGTGCTCAACCAAAGTGAAGGCTCACTTACAGTAGAAGTGGTAAGACGTGGTTAAAAACAATCTGCATGTATGTGATATGCATTTTGCTTTTTAGGTGTAACATATTTAAGATTGTCATGCAGTTTTGTGATTCATGGGTTAGTTCTATAGTTTAGGAAACATACTTAAACATTTGTTAGTTGTGTTAACAACACATTGTAACAATGTCTAAAATCCTATAACATTGATATTATTAATAGTTAGGACTCTTTGCATTAGTGACATTTATTCATTCATTCATTCATTCATTCATTCATTCATTCATTCAATTTCTTTTCGGCTTAGTCCCTTTATTATTCAGGGGTTGCCACAGTGGAATGAACCAATAGCTAGGGCCAGACGGAATCTGCGGACATTTTTTGCTATTTCTGCCCAGATTTAAAAAAAAAATCTGCAAATTTATGCAGAATGATTTTGGGAGTATCAGAACTAAAACCTTAATATATGAAATAAAAAGTAATACCTTTTTTAACTGTTATTCGGTGTTTACAATGCAAAATCCCATTAGAACGACAGGGTAAACAAAGCAAGCCTCAAATAAAGTATCTACTAAAAGACAGAAAATGCTACTTTACAAACTGAATTGTAAATAAATAATATGAATATTTTCATATTTGTCAATATTATAACTGAAATTAATTAAAAAACTAAATAAATATAAATTTACACACATTTAATTAAGTAAATAAACAGAATTAATGATGGGCTAAAAATCTGCGGAATTCTGCGCGTGCAGATTCCGTGTGGGCCTACCGATAGCTTATCCAGCATATGTTATAGGTTACGCAGCGGATGCCCTTCCAGCCACAACCCAGCACTGGGAAACATCCATACACCCTTGCATTCACACACACACACACACTACAGCCAATTTAGCTTATTCAATTCACCTTTACCACAGATCTTTGGACTGTGGGGGAAACCGGAGCACCCGGAGGAAACCCACACAAACATGGGGAGAACATGCAAACTCCACACAGAAATGCCAACTGACCCAGCCAGGGCTCCAACCAGCGACCTTCTTGCTGTGAGGTGACAGCGCTACCCACTGTTTCGTTAATTCGTTAGTTTTTAAGTTAATTGATGACAAATCTTAATCCCAGAGAAAGAATATCTAGTCAATATAATTTACATATTTAACTTTTTACGTATTAATTGAAGATAAAGTCATATTAGCAAGTTAGCAACACTGAATACACATTTTAAGGATTTTAAGGAAGTTGCAATCATGTTTTATGATCATTTTCAAGATGTCTGAAACATATAATTAATGGAATTGTGGAATGATAACATCTATTAATTGCAATAATACTACATTTAATAACAAAGGTAATGACATCCCACTTGGGCTCTTCTGTGCCAGTTCTTATCACAAATGTAATTAATCTTTTACAGAAAAAACACCTATTTTTATACTGCAAATTTGTCCATAAACTCCTTATTAACATAAAAATGAAATGTAATATTTACAAAATGAAATGTCATCGCTCAGTTTTGTCCACAGACACAATGTAAGCTAATAAATCTAACAGATTTTGATATTCAGATGAAATGGCGAAATTAATAACAGAATAGCTGTTCATCAAAAGGGTGTGGGTGAGATTTTTTGCTGGCAGTGCATGGTGCATTACCCATCTGATTCTTAAACACACACACTTATACAACTGTCTTTATGGGGACTTTTGTAGATGTAAGGATTTTTTATACTGTACAAACTGTAAATTCTCCCCCCTATACCTACACCTCAGAGGAAACAATCTGCATTGTTACATTTTCAAAATACTTCATTCTGTGTGTGATTTATGAGCTATTTTCTTCATGGAGACCAAAAAAATTGACCCACAAGGTCAAAATTTGCTGGTATTGCTATACTTATGGGGAGTATCCCTTACATCCCCACAAAGTAAGTGAGACAAGGTACACACAAACATGCACGCACACTTTACCCCTTAGCTATTTTACCCCTTAAATAGCTTTTTTTTTTTAAATTAAATTAAATGATGCGAAAACGACTGAAATTAATGTCATTTTGTACTTTTATTTATCGCAAAAAAAAGCCACTATAATATCACGATTTATTTATGTAAAGACTAATATATATTTTATATGTGGGCCGATTTTAAATCTGATTAGTTATTTTTATGTATTTTTATTTAGTTATGTTACAGAGCTCAGAAGGTACTGTAGTGTTTGTGAAAGCAGACTGATTGTTTAGACTTGAAATAGATTGATTTGTTCTCTGTCAAGCCAGCAGAGCTATTGAAAATACATATTTCTTACAGTTGCATCACCAAGGCTCAGAGACGAGACTGACTGAGCTTTTTACCTATATGTTCTGACTTTGTGTTTTCACACAGCATTGTAAGGAATTCACCTACAGGTTTGCCAGTAATGTAAGAAGTCAGAGGTTTGGAGCGGTGACACCTGGATATGACTTCATGCTTGAACTGAGGTAAATGTGGCTCTGAGACATAATTTTTCATCGAACGAAAAACTATTAGGCAGGTTGTTGAAATTAACCCCAAGGGGCTTTTTGCAACCGTTTTTTCCTCTCATACAGAATTTCAATCAGAAAGGCTGTCTCGGTAAGATACCCTACTCAGCTGTTTCTTTCATGGAACTTATATTCACCTCATTTCAAATGGAATTAAATTTCAAAATGGTTTTAGAATAGTAGTGGGACTGGATCAAAATTAGTACCCTAGACTTGAAGAAACTCCAAATGACAAAAAAAGTGCTACTGTTGGGATGCTTTTATGTTTTTCCCTGATTCCACTGCAGCGAGTTTATAGTAAAAGCAATTGTAATATAATTAAAGCTCTTCATGGGTGTCCTTTTTTCAGATTGGCTTCATGAAGGCTTTTTCAGTTAAACATGGTTTTTAAGAGGCATATTGTATTTATAGTTGAAGCAGATCAATCCAAAGGCCTTTGTTGTTGAAGAGAGTGTGCATTCATTTGTTGTTATTATTACAGAAACCAATTTAATTTTGCAGATGTATTTTATAAATAAACCTATACTAAGAAAGAGTAAAGTTACATTCTTATAAATTGGCACAAATGTCCTGATATTTATTAATTATTTGGCTTATTTAAAGCAATAAATATATATATATAATAATAATGATAGTCAAATTCATTCATTTTCCTTTAGCTTAGTCCCTTTATTTATCAGGGGTCGCCACAGTGGAATGAACCGGCAACTTATCCAGCATATGTCACACACTCATACACTACGGCCAATTTAGCTTATTCAATTCACCTATAGCACATGTCTTTGGACTGTGGGGGAAACTGGAGCACTTGGAGAATACCTACATCAACACGAGGAGAACATGCAAACTCCACACAGAAATGCCAACTGTTCCAGCTGGAGCTCGAACTGGCGACTTTCTTGCTGTGAGGCGACAGTGCTAACCACTGAGCAACCACGCTGCCCATTATAGTGAAATATATCATATAATTAAGTACTTATTGTATCAAAAAGTGTTTAGCTTGAAAAAACATAAAAAAATTATGTTTTATATAATTTATTTTATAAATTAAAGAGCCCATATTATACATTGAAAAGGGTCATATTTTGGTTTTGGGGGTCTCCAACAGCAGGCTGATATGCATGCATGGCCAAAAAACACTTTTATTGTCTTATAATATGCTTTTATTTTTACCTCATTATCCCAGCGACTCCTATATGAATCGTTCAGGGATTCATTTGTTCCAAAACCCCTCCTTCGCGCGATGCTAAACTGCGCTGATTGGACCGATGACCCAGTGTGTTGCGATTGGTCGACAGCGCTCAGCGTGAGATAATGCCCACCACGGCTTATCAACATTGAAGGAGTCATAGCGTGTGCGTGAGCTAATCTGCTAACACTCGTTTTTATCGGGAGTCGCCCGTATTTCAGACACCTCACCCCCGAAACTAACCCCCGATCTCACATATCAGCATATCACTCTAATTCTTAACCAGAAGTAAAAACAGCGACATACATTCAGTATTGGTGCACACAGCGGCAAAACCGCCAAACGTGTGTAGCAGAGCTCATGGTGGCCATAGCAACGACAAACCGCAGAGGAACACGAGCTCAAATGCATTTTAATCCGTAAACAAAGCGGCACGTGTCGCGTTTACAACGTGCTTTTAGACGCGATATGAGAATACAAGTTAACCAGAGACACTACAAGTGGTTACAAGTTACAAAACACAGTTAAATGCATCATTTACAAGCTGGAGAAAACAATGAGGCGACCGTTTTAATCGCACTTACTCACACTTGC